>VXAV01000742.1:685021-695562 GCA_013399715.1 Alectura lathami | reverse complement strand
GACTGTAGTTCCCTGATTATTGTTAATTTCAGCTGATGGCCATCTCCTCTATAAGGTGGGCAGTTTTGAGTAAACACCCCAAAAAACAGGTTTGTTACATAGAATGTGCCAGAGGCTCTCAAATGCAATTTGCTACTAAATGTCTCTTCTAAGAATTTTCTGTAAACTGCAGGCCAGTAATTCAATACAGAGATTTGAAATATCTTTAAGAGCCTTTACAGGTCAGAGATTTTATTTTCTGTGTGATTGATTCCACATCTGTTTACATTTGGGGGTCCATACGTCTTCCTTTGAAGATGATACTGGTCACTGCTGTAGCATGTAGTGAATAAGCCACTGGCTTAGAGATCACAGCAANGTTGCAGTGCATGATCAAGAATACAAACAAGAACAGGTGCATTATGGTAAATAATTTGTTTTAACTTACAGTTAAAAGGACAGACTGTTTTTTTGTCTGTAAAAGTCCCTCCTAATTTGCATGTATGACTGTTGACAGGGGAGGGAGTTACCTAAGATCATCACAGAACTTCCCTAAAATAATAACCACTCAGAGTAGAATAATCTATATTTAATTAAAAATGAATGAGTCTATTAGCAAAAAGATTCTGATAACATTTCTGACTGCTTGTACGTGTCTTGCATCAGCTTTTTGCAGAGAGATAACATGGCTCACTTTCCAGTGTCTTTATACTTCAGAGAAAATTCAAGTTGGATACTAGGGGAAGGCTCTTCAATGGGAGGATGGTGGGGCACTGGAACAGACTCCCCAGGGCAGCGGTCATGGCACAAAGCCTGCTGGAGTGCAAGAAGCATTTAGACATCACTCTTAGGCTTATGGTTTAAACTTTAGATAGTCCTGTGTGGAGCCAGAAGTTGGATTTGATGATCCTTATGGATTCCTGCCAAATTGGGATGTTTTATGATTCTCTGGTTGGAAGAACATTTATTCTTCTGTGAAGGGCTTACAAACGTTAGCTTTTAAAATATTGAGAATCAGTTGTATTGACATATAGTACTTTTTTTTTTTTTTTTCTGTAATTAAAAAAAAAAAAGGCAAAAAAGACAAAGGAACTGATTCAAACTGTAATTTTCACAAAAATACTGGAAACAAACCCTCCTCCTTCAGGTCACAAATTGAAATATGACCTCTTTTTGACAGTGACTGAAACTCTTGGCCTTTACTGGCTTTTCTGGGAAACTGCAGAAAGAGGAATCAGAAGAGTGGCTCAAGGCAAGTTCTTATTCAATAGTTTCAAACAGCAGCATTTCACAGCTGGCATTTTGGTTTAAGCAGAAGTTTCAATAGAAGGCCCAATTATTTTTGTGTGCTCTTTCTGCACAGAAATCAACAAAACCTAATTCACCACTGAAAGCTCTTTGAAGTGGAACATAGCTGTCTCTGGTAGTTCTGTTAGAGACGCGGCAGTAGTAGGTATCTCAAGTTAGAGAGTGTTGTTTATGCTTGAGTATTGTCTAGGAGCTATCACCTGGCTCAGTTGTATTAGAATGGGACAAATGCTTTCTGCAGAAATATGTCCCTTGGCCTTTTAATTCAAATAGCTTTGCAGCTTTGGTAATTGCCACTTATACTGAACTATACCTAGTGCTGAAATAAGGCTGAGTGGTAAGGGAGTTTAGCCGTTCTGACAGCTCTGAGGCACGCTAACTTATTGCTGACTAGTCAGGAAGCTTCTGTAATGATTACAGATACTATAGCTGGTCAAACTACAGTCTTACTTTCCCTCTATTCCATCGCTTGACACATTTGTCAGACGTGAAATATCACAAAGTTGTGTTTTGTGTATTGTCTGCTAGCTTTTAAACAATTGTTATGTTCTTTGGTCTGTCTGCTACAGCTGTGAATGCAAAAGACATAGGAAATTTTAGTTATGCCTAAGGTGTGAAAAAAATCAGGATTTGATTCATGCATGACACTACTTTGCTTCTTTACTTGCTTCTTCATTTGACAGCATCTATTTTATTCTTTTTTTTTTTTTTTTTTTTTGACAGTTTTTTTTTTTTTTTTTTTTTTTTTTTTTTTTTTTTTAAAATGGAATCTTTGGTAGTGATGTAGTGTTTCAGATGGACTTAGATTTTGTGCTTTCCATCTACAGTCCCCTAAAGAGGCATGCCATTTGTGGAAATAAAGTGTGCTTTTCGCTAAGGTTCCTTTTTGAGTTTCAGTGGCCTGGAATCCGTGAACATCAGGTTCTTGAGTTTACAGTACAGCTGAGCACAGTAACCTCACTGCCATTGATTTGAGATAGGTGATGTAAGTATGACAAATTTAGTGGTGAATTTAGATGATCATTTCATATAATGGAATGAGGATATAACTGTTTCTGTAACTTTAGAAAAGCACAAAATGAAAATGGAATAAAGCTTCATTAATGGTAGACTTTAAACTACTCAAGAACTATATTAAAAGTTTGTGCATACAGGTGAACGCATGCAGTATTTCACGTGCTTTATGTATGTAAATTCTCTGGCCTTGAGAACTGAATAACAGCAACAAAAAAGAGGATTATCACAGACACTTATATGAAGTTTCCACGGTAATTCTTTTGAAACAATTTTGTGTGTGGTTTCACTGCTGCTTGTTAAATATTTTAGTACTGCCAGTGACCGCATGACATATCACAAAGAAGGTGGTAATTCCAGCATTAAAAATTAACTGTTGTGGTAACGAATGTCTGTGTTTGACTTGGTGAGCTGTGAGAGAATAAATTTAGGTATAGTTTCATTTTAGAACTCTGAATGTCTGCGTTGTTCTTTTATTTATACATCTTTATCAAACACTTTTCTGAGTATAAAGAGGAGCCCTAGTGTTCTTACAGAGGTCCTAAAATAATTTTAAACATGAGTGAAAAACCTAATTTTCCATGATTGCAAGGCATGATATTCCTTCCAGTGGAACTTCTATATTTAATTTAAGCCACTTTGCTGTGTAGCTTTATATACTGATTCTTAAAATGCTGGTTCTTGAAAACTCATTAGTATTTTCCTGATTTTTTTTTTTTTTTTTTTTTTTTAACTCAGAAGCTTAATTCTGAAAATCTTTTTTGAATGTTCTAAATTTGTGGAAGCAGGAAGGGGAAAAGATGAGAAATACTAGAAGAGGAGCACGTAGTAGTTTGAAATAATATGATTTGTCTTCTGGTATATGCTGTGCTTTGTCTCTATTGTTGCTGTGTTCTTGTAGTGGCAAAACCAGACATTTCAGCAGAAATATGATAAATTTCTTAGACTCGATTGCCATTTGTTCCTGATAAAAATTCAGAAGAGATTGTGTACACTGTGTGTTAAAATCAAGGATATCTTTCCCCCGGTGTCTTCGCATGGACTTGGACTAAAACAGTGAACCCCAGTTCAGAATTCTGACTTGGCAGAGTTTGTGAAGTTTTGGAAAAATTTCATAACTCCATTTAAAGCATGAGTCAAAGTGCTCTGATGAAACATGACCTCTCGTCTCTTCACTTCTAAGTTTCATCTTAGAGTTATCTGTCCAAAACAGAGGCAGAAAATGACTGCCATACAGGGTTCTTCAATACACTTGAGCAAGTCTTTTATAAAGATGTGATACAATAGTAATATCCTCTACTAGTTATATATAAAAAAAAAAAAAAAAATCATGCTTGCTTATGTGCGAACTATTGTTACAAGAAGTCTTTAAAAGTGTTGTATAAATATTTAAGTGGAATGTAAGTTATTGCTGCTAAAAAGAGAAGTATTAAATGTATGCATTAGTGGAACTTTTCAGCAACAGCTGAGTAGGAGGAGAATAGATTCTGAGCAATGTCAGTTAAAGCCAGTATATTTATCTCCTGGTACATCTGATGGTGGGGCTCAACTGTTGAGAGTCACGATGGGGCTATATATAGCTGAATATTCCCATTACAAAGTGGTGTTAGCACATGTTACATTGAAAATGTACCAGCAAAGCCTGCTTGGGATGATGTAGAAAAGCCATCACTCTGTATGCATTTATGTTTATTTTTTGCCAACTTGAAACATTAGACGGATATGTTTTCTGAGCAGTAGTCCAAGTCATACTTTGAATGATCCAGTCCTCTGCTGTGCTTCAGCTCCTTTCCAATGACTTGATGATGCAAGCAAGCCCTGAACTGGCAGATCTGGTTCTGAGTTCCTCAAGCATGCTAGAGCAATTCTCAGTACACAGGAAACAGCAGTGTCCTTCATATGTGCAGCTATTTATAAACACTAGGGAACGCCTTGGGGCCAGTAGAAAGGGAGGTGTACATGGCTTGCATGGAATTTATCTAAATCAGGATGATTTTATTTTATTTTTTTTTTAACATTTTGTTGTTGCTTGTCTGGGAGTCAGCCTCGTGATCTCTGTCAGTGACTGCTCACTGTAGCAGGTGTTTTGCAGAGGTAGGAGAATCTTTTCTGCACAAAGAACTACAACAAGCTTAAAATTGCTTTACAGTAAGTAGGGCTGGTTTAGGTCTCTTTCTTAATGTCCTGGTGAGGTTAGTTTTCTGCAGTTACTTTCATGCATGTAATGACCAATAATACTTGATAGAGTGGACATTCAATTACAATGACTGGAAGTGATTAAACAGAATTGTGTTGTGGCCACAGGCTCGTGGAAGAAAGGTAGTATTTCTGTCATAATAGCTGGACTTGTTTTTTATGTTAAGCTAAAACTGAAAGAGGGGAGGTTTAGGTTGGACATCAGGAAGAAATTCTTCCCTGAGAGAGTGGTGAGGTGCTGGCACAGGCTGCCCAGAGAAGCTGTGGATGCCCCATCCCTGGCTGTGTTCAAGGCCAGGCTGGATGGGTTCCTGGGCAGTTTGATCTAGTGAGCTAGTGGCTGGCAGCCCTGCCCACGGCAGGGGGGTTGGAACTAGATGATCTCTGAGGTCCCTTCCAACCCAAGCCATTCGATGATTCTATGATTTCTAAGATTTCAAGGTAGTCTAGTGACATATTGTAAAGTTTAGCCACTGGGTGCAATCCTTACCTTCACGGGCTATCCACGCCGTGATACTGTCAGAGGGACTGGAGGCCTACTCTATAGGAAGCTGTGACTGTGTTGTTTTTCTCCTAAAGCCAAAGCATAGCATCATACCAGACACTGTGAAGAAGTCAGCTCTGTCCCAGCTGAAACCAGGGCAGTTTACAGAAATTGCGTGTTAGCCTTCAGAAGGATGAATGTGATTTATCTGTATTATCTAGAACTCTTTCAGTTGCTGGCTTCTGTGCCTTTGCACTAACTGACTGGGGATCACCTTTGTCTTTCCTTCTGTGACTAATGTTATGGGTGGTAACTGTTTTTTCGCTCAACAGTATATTGTTACTTTATTTCTAGCTGCATTGCTTTTCACTGCTTTAAATATGATATACTGCATTAACTTAACAAATGTTCGTGTAAATTCTACGAATGGTCTACATAGTAGGTATAAGTGAGGCAAGAGAAAACATCTGAAAATGCTTTCCATCTATTAGCAGGGGGCTAGTAAGACAGAATTACTTAAACAATGGTGCGAACAGATGAGATGTAAAGGTAATGGTCACGTACAGAGCCAAAGAGTAAAATTTTTCTTTTAAGAAGTCCTGTGCTGATTTGGAAGTGTTATTTGATTGTTAGAAGAAGCGCATAAGCTTGAACTATTTCTGTATATAGCAACATTGTCTGAAATCTGAATAAATGCTAACATATTTCATTTGCAAATTGTTATCAGTTATGACAAAGATAGCAATAATGTAATTCACAACAGAAGTATTTCACGCTCTTTTGAAATGGCATGCTGATAGTGGTGGTAAAAATCATTAGCTGTATTCAGTTAAAATACAACTAAATGTTTTCAGATTTTGTGGTCTTTCAGAAATGAAAACAAGTTATAGTTATTTTAGACTTGGCATATATAAAATAGCATTCAATGTGTTGGTGCGTTACTTGTCCTTGTAAACAGATGAGCATGTGCTTTATCTTCCTGAAATGCTTAAGAAGAAAATAATTAAGCTATTGTTTGTATTGCTTATCAGGAAAAAGGAATAGCAAAGGTTATCTTCAGCTTGTTCTGTTTTTTTTTTTTTGTTGTTGTTGTTGTTTGTGTGGGTATTTGTTTTGTTTTGGATTTTGATAATTTTTCCATTCTGAAGTTAAAATCTTCAGAATTTGAATCTGTGTCATCTGTGAATAGGCAAAATGTTACCTCATAATGTTGTTGATGTATGTGCAGTGATTAGGTAAATAACCTGATTCAGATGTTTCATACACTGGTTTACTACGTATTTAATAATTACAGTGAAACATTTAAGGCTGAAAACCAGACCTGAATTACCAAAAGTGTTGTGTGGTCAGATGCAGATATATTTTTTAAAAATACCTTACATACATGCTAGTAGCGTTGTCTTCCCTATAGCAATTTAGTAGGGAGATGGGGGCCAGGGGATGGTGTTCACAGTGAGTTTCCTGTTCTACTAAGTAGAAAGTATTTTCTACTTCTTATGCAAAAACACAGTACTCAGTTTCTTACAATCCATGTTTTTCATGGAAAAAGGTAAGGCTCTTCTAGAGCTTGGGCTGGAAAAAGTATTTCAGCATATGGCAAAGAATGTTTGAAACTCCTAAGAATGTGTAGATGTCTGGGGGTGAAATAATAAACAGCAACTTCATTGCAGTATTGATAATACCTTCTTTATGCAAACCAAGGAAAGACAGCCAGCTGTCACTTGAGGAATCACCAGAAAGGACATAACAGTGCTAGAGATTGTTGTTATCATCCAGCTTGTAGATGGGAATGACTCTAAAGATGTCTGCACCTGTCTGAGGTATTACCATTTTTTCCCTCCCCTTTTTCCCCTCTCCAGAATAGGCAGCAATGCTGTTTTGGAAATAATGGCCTTGTAATTCTGATTTATTTTTAATTTTTCTAAAATGCATATTTTAATCAAATACTTAAGCCATTTTAATTGAGTGTGTTTTTATGCTGGGAGAGTAGTATTTATTCATGCATCTACAAAACATTATTCTTAGTCTTTTCCGGGATGCTGATTTTGTTTGTGTGTTTTTGGATATCACAAGTAAAGCAAATATGCGCATATACAGAATGTGGTAGGTTTTTTGTTTGTTTGAAAGACTTTCATCTCCCTCTGTCCCTTAAACATTATCAGTTAGTAATAGAATGCTTAATGTAGATTTCTGATGACATTCCTCAATATATAAAAAGGATTTCTACAGCAGTTCAAACACGAGGATCGGGATGAGCCCAGAGTAACGGATGAAGGAAAAATTAAAATTAGTTATTCAGTGGGTAGCTAGATCATTATTTCTCCTTGAATTATCACATGAGGATGGTGACACTGCAGTAATATTGGGGGCTTTTTTTTTTAGTTCTCCATTGAACTAGAAGTTACTGTGCAGTGAATAACTATGCATGAACATGGATTTCCTTCTCTTTTTTTTTTTTTTTAAACACAGCAGTAACCCGATTAAGCAATCCTCACATTGCAACATATTTTCCATATTTTCATGCTGCCCAGAGGAAATAACTTGCTTTTCCAGAGAAATAGAAAAGTATTCTAAAGTTTTCTAACCAAATCTGAAGCAACTGATTTGTATTCATTTGGAGCCTGAAGCTTTTTCAGGCCAAAGCTCAAGCAGAACATAAAAGTTGAGCATGCAGGTGACAGGCTAAAAGCAAACACGTGACTGTCTGGAATGTATGTTGTCAACATTCATAGCTGATAAGATGCAGAAAATTCTGGCACATTTACCTTCTAATCAGGAAGAATGACTAACAAAATCAAGAGGCGTTTGCATGAAAGCTGGGACAGGTGACAAGGCAAAAATAAGGTATGTTTCTGATTTAAAATTCTTTTTAACAGGAGAAATTGATACTCACCTAGCTGCAGATGCTACACTGAGGCACTAATAACTAGAATCATACAATTTTCTTTTAGTTGTTTTTGGTGGTGGTGGTTTTCCTCCAGTGAAAAACAAAACCATTAAGAGACGGTGTGTGGAGGAACACTTTAAGAGTGTATATTCCTCTGCTTCTCTAAATAAGCCTGAAATAAGTCTTGCAGCCTCTGTTTTGAAGTGGGTGAAATATGGAGCTTGAGACTTTGCAGTGGCTCTGCTGTGAGATACGCAATGATCCGAGACACTCTGATGCATTTGCTATTCTCCAAAATCGGGTAACTAGTTTTTTGGGAAAAAAAAAATGCCTTAAGCTGTAGGGAATTCATATTTTAATCTCACGAAAACCCCCATTCAGGCTTCAGTTTGTCGGCTATGACAGAGGCTATCACACATATGGAAGTGTACTATATTAAGTGTATCTTAATTATAAAGTTTTTTTAAATGGAAAATAGCGTACTAAAGCTTTTGGCAGATGACATGAACTATTTAAGAAAACGCTGCCCTCATCAAAGTTAAGATAGCGTACCTTCAGTGTACAAACCAATCCAAGTCCTCTTCAGATGTTGTCTGTGGCATGGCTCACTTTTGGAAATAGTTCTTCTACCTTCTTACATTTACTGGTTATTTTAGTTATACTGGCACCTTTAGAAGACTTTTAGCACCAACTTTTTAAAAACCTTTCCTATTTTTCTCATCATACAACTTCATGTATTTGCTACCAGCGTTACTTAAAGAAGGCTGTTAGTCTAGGATTATGTCCTCCTCTTCTTGTGATTTGGAAGATCCAAAAAAGATATTCATCAGGTCAAAAGGAACAAAAATGGCTGCAATAGTAAAATTATTTGCAGAAACTCCTTTGTTTATCCACAGTTTGGAGAATGAATAGATGGCAGATCATTTTCAGAACTGCTTTTCAGGGCATTATACGGTTTAATACTGAGTTCTTTGCATGTAGCATTAGTGTGATGGGCAGCTTTGAGCATGGCTCTTCCAAATTCTTGTGCTTTGTCTTAAACACATGAATGTGGTTGGCTGTAGGAACTGAAGAAAATGTGAAGCTAAGTAAATGTTCTTAGATTGATCACAAAAATTCCATGGGAACAGCAGCATTTTGGTCTTAATAGGCATTGCCCAAGCCATTATCTTCATATATGGAACAATCATTTGTACGGTTTAAGACCAAAGCCACTTTTAACTAGAGGGAGATGCAAAGCCGGAAACCGGAGTTTGTTGGGAAAAATTAGAACATACTCATAACTACTGTGTGGAAGCACTAGAGGACACCGCAGTAACAGGGAGTACTTCTAAACTTCTAAACTTTGCTTCTTTGCCAGAATGTTGCTTTGCGTATGCATTTATCTTGGTGTTGCAAGTTTGAACAGTTGCCATTCTATGAGACTTCAGCAGAAGCAGACAAAAATCTTAGAAGGGTATCATCATCTTCTGTTAGGATGGAAAACTGCCTCCCCAGCAGTATTTACGGAATAATCAGCTTATCCACAAAATAGTCTTTGAATTCCTCCTCTTTTATTAATGTCTTTTGTGAGGACAGACAAGTAATTCAAAGAAAAGAACTTATTTTTAGGTTAGTCAGGGCCTGAAATAAACTGAGAAGGCTGAGTAGTGTTACGATAAACAGGGAGTGGAACAGAGACAGGAAATAAGGGGTCTTTGGTAATGAGTTCCAGCCACTCTTGAAACAGAAGGCCAGGGAAAGCATTACTTGAAAATAGTTTCACAGTGACAGCTTAATAATTTTAGCTTATTACTCCATGTTAAAAGAGAATAGTTTCTGCAGATCTTTACTATTCTTGAAAGATCCATTTTTAAAGATCATTTAGCAAGTTATATTTTTAACGTTTTTAGGGCTACATTGTTCTTGTTGCTAACCGATCTGCTGTTTAAAAAAACCAGATGTTTGGGGGAGAGTCTGAAGTTTATACAGTTGTGCGTTGTATATACATCTGCGAGAAGCATTTGGGATAAGACTGTGGGACAGAGGCAGTAGATCTAACTTGAAATGCGAACGCACATTCAAGAATTTAGAAGTTAAGGGGTTTTAAAGGGGAAGAAGTCACAGCTATATCCTGTAGAACAAAGCAGTGCGCTTGCTTCTAAAAGTTTCTTTTAACCCTGGAAACGTGACTGCTGAGATGGGCCCGAAGCATGGATGGTGAGATTGATATTTACAAGCACTTCACGTGGCTAAAGAGGGTAAGTGATTTGCTGTGCTTTGTTTTGTCTTTGTAAATGCACGTTAGCAAATCTAAGCCAGAATTCTGAGCTCTGTGGAAGCAAACACAATGTTTTACGTCTGAGGCAATGTAAGTTCATTTATGAGAAACAAATTAGAGACATTTCCTCAAGCAGGAGGGGGAGGCTTGTGGGGGGAGGCTGTGGTGANACGAAACTCTAGAGTCAAACTTGGAACAAATCGCAATAGATGGTAGTAAGTGCTCGTGCTTTCCTGAGATTGTACGTAACAAAGCATATCGTACAAGGGAATGTAAGGCAAGAAATGAGAATGTTGTTTACCACGTTGTGGTTTAAAATTAAGAAATATTTTCACTGGTTCTTCACTTAATTCTTCATTGAAGTAACAGTATAAGACCTTTCAGGATGTCTTTGTTTTGGATAAAAATGGTGG
>VXAV01000742.1:620888-664890 GCA_013399715.1 Alectura lathami | reverse complement strand
ACACATTTTGAAACCTAAGATCATTAACAAAAAAATTAGGCACTTGGAAAGTTAGATATTGCATTTTCAGTAAGACTTCAGCTCCTGAATGGATTTTTCATTTTGAAAATAGAGACCAAGAGAGGCAAATTTGGGTAATGTATTGTTAAATTTTGGAAGATGTATGGCTTTGGCTTTCTTGGAGACTGAAAGGTGCAATAAAGGTGAATGTTGAATGTTTTCCAAACACAGGAGATATCACTGTGTCCAAAGTATGCCTTTGACTGCAGTCTGAAAAATTATCTTAGGACACACAGGCATGGCCAATTATTTTTGGTTTATGGTGTTACTGAGTTCAGACATTGCCTTTTAGGTTCCAGGTACATCACACCTCTCCTTCAATGCTGTTCACTCCACAGGTAGTAGTCGTGAAAAGTTACCAAATACTGTACAGTATAAACTTTGAAGTACTGTTAGCAGGATGGCAGAAATGTTGCTTGTCTTTGGTACTCTGTTTTGGTTTGATGCTCATTCTGTAATACATCCTTTGCTGATAACACATGATAAAATGTTCTAAAACTTTGCATTAGAGTACTAAAACGTGGCTGCTTCTGATGAGTGTTTTAGAAAGTAGTCAACAGTTATAATGCATCATCTGAAGGTCTCTATGGCGTTATGTAGCACTGAGTTTGTTCAGCCTCAGCATTGTTTTCTGATTTCATGTCTTGCACAGGCATTGACTCTGTGCCAGACATTATGTTGATGTGGGGAGGAGGACAGTGGTTTACTGATTAACACAGGAGAGCGTGTAGGTGAAAATAGCTGCAGAGTTTGAGAAACATGCTGTTCAAAGAGTTCAAAGTATACACAACATGAGGAGAAGTAGAGAAATTTGCTTTCATGTGAATTAGGTGATCACTCTACTTTTATTTACTTCTGCCTGCAGTAAATATTACATCAAATCTATCTTGCAGCAGTAAGTACCTTGTGCATGGTATAGCAGTAGTAGATGTGGCTTTGAGAGAATCATTTCAGTTTTGTATAAAGTGTAAACAAGGGGGTAGAGACCTATGTGTGGATCGGCCAACAAATTGTGCAGCATTCTGTCAGTGTTCAAATAAAAATAACTTGGGAAAATATTCTGCTTTGCTTTCAGGAGCTGCTAAGTCGAACATCGCTAGAGACTCAGAAATTAGATCTAATGGCTGAAGTTTCAGACCTGAAGATTAAGCTGGTCGGTATGGAAAAGGAACACAGTGAATATGAAGAGAAACAAAACAAAGCTGAGGTGAGTTTCCTTCTTTAGCTTGTTTTCTTTTTCTTTTTTTTTTCTTTAATTTTTCTGTCAGGTGTCATACACCTGAGTTTCTGAGCTGAAATCGGCATGCAATAGGACCTCCCGTACTCAGAGCGCACTCTGTACCATTGTTCCTGTGAATTCAGTGAGGAATATGACTATGCATTTTTGGGATGTGGTTTCTTTGCCTCTCTCTCATTATGTTTCAGAGCTTGCTGTTTGGCTTTAATCAAGACACAAAATCCCTTCCAGCAGCATACTGTTTTTAACTTAACCCTTTCCCTTCCATGAGAGCTAGACTGGCATGGCTGTTTGAAGCCTACCCAGCCTATTTCCACGTGTTATGTGACAGAGAAGGTGAAGCTCGGCAGTGTCAACGATGCTATGGATGCTTGTATGCAGAGACACTCAGTGATTCTAAGGCGTTCATGGCACATGGGAGGGACAGGCAAGGGGCAGGGCATTTTCCTCAAATAATCCCTTTCCCTTGTGGTTACATAATAAATATTTACTGGAAAAAAATCACTTGCTTTCAAGGAAATTCTAATCCATTTCCCCCTTCAGATGTGGAGAGTTCTGGACATCAAAGCAGCTTTGTCTTTTACTGTATTAGTTAAGAGAGAGAGTATGAAATAGGGAATAATATGAACAACATCTATTTGCTTTATGGAGCACAGTTCCATAGAGCCCTCTGTGGCAGTGAGCAGCAGGTGGGAACTGGAGAGGAAGGGGATTATGGAAGACAGTAATTCTGATGAAGTGCCATCTCCTGTAAGGAGACCACCTAGCCTGGAAGGATTACCTGGCAGGGGAGGATTAACAGGGCTGTGGCTTGGGCCAAGATTTACACTTTGTTAACTGAAACCGACTATGTTCCATGTTGACTTAGGAGAAATCGCAGTCTAGGCAGAGGTAGAAAACTGTTTGTTCTCCATAATGACAGTAGTAGAATATTTAATAACTATGCCTAAGTAATTTACCTGCAGTGGCATAATGCGTTTGGGATGTGTTTGTTTTTGACTTATTTGTCCTCTGAAGTTTTCTTTAGAGATAAAATGATAGCTTAAAGAGAGCATTTTCTGGCAGAGGCTGCAAGCCAGAGAGGCACCAGCTGCTGTTTTTACCATCCATGGCCTTCTCATGCTCTTTCACCCATAATTGTCAGCATCTTGTGTACAGAAGGCCTGAGCAGTCTCATACTACCTGAAAATCTAAACAGGAGTGTGCAACGCGTAGGTGCTACAGGTGGGAGTCTGCTCCCAGCTGCAGTCTTCCTGAAAGGCCTTCAGTGCTTCCCATTACATGTCGGATACCAGGAAGAAGCTGCTTGAGTTATTTGAGGACATGCACAGTCAGCCTGGCTCCTGGAAAGCAGCAAAGCGTTTGAGTGCATTTGCATTGACAGTACTGTTAAGCGCTGAGTAGGTCTGGGCCTGTGACGAGGACGAAGCTGTGACCTGTGAAATTCTGCTGCTTTAACAAGGGGTGTGGCCCGCTGGGATGGAAAAGCTGAGCTCTATTGGTCTGTATGCGTTTGTTGTATTGCTAAGTGATAGGAAATGCCCTCCTGAGATGGAAAAGGATTCTAATCTGATGGAAAAGTTGAGAATCATTGTGTCAAGTATGCCCTGAATTATTAATTTCCCCAAGATGTGATTAGATTTCTGGCCTGTTGAAAGCTGCAAGCCTATGTACATAAAGCAAGGAAAATGAGTCTTGTAGCTAAAACTGTGGGAAACAGCATTTTCGGTTTGCTCATTGAGCCCATTAATTTGTTTCAGCTTGCCTCGAATAAAGATTAATGCTATTTGTCAAGATAAACGGGATTGTTTTCAGTCAAGTGCTTTAACTCAACTTCAGCTCCTTTTACTGTAAATTTTATTAATTTTCAATACAAACACAATTTCAAACATCACAGTGAAACTGATTAATATATTTTCTTTATACTGTTGGACTGCAAATGCTGCTTACACTTGATGGCAGCTTTTAGTGTCATTCCAAATTCGTAGCTTTCACTGCCTGACTCCAACTTTCAAGTGAATAATCTACTTTTAAGTAAGCAAACAGTCTGCCTTTAGTTGGCTCTTGTTCATGCGTATACAGTAGTGTTGTGGTAACCTCATTGCTTGAGTGAGACCCTTCTCCAAACTGACAGTGACTAAATGAACTTAATCTTGCTGTAATTGTATCTTGGAATGTTGTGGCTACTACAGCAGGCTCTTACAGTGCCTAGTACGTCAAATGAAATTGCAGTTAGTATTTTTACACTAATGGAACAAAGCTGTGGGTGACAGAGTCTTTCTCTTATGCTGCAGTTGGCTAATTGCTGCTTTCGAGACTAAGATTAGGATTCACAGAAGTGAGCAGAACAGTGATTTGATACTTCTGCTACTATCAGGATAATCCTCAGTTTTCACCCTAGCACGTGTTACAGAGGCCTCCTGTAGTTAATCTGTTTGAATCTGCCTGTTAAGTATAATGGATGGTTGACTCAGCTGTTTGTAAATATAATAACAGGTTAACAAAAGTTTAAAATGAGATGTGAAACTGCAGCTAAAACATACTTCCTCTGTACTCTTGTGTCAGCTCATTTCACAGCAGCTGCTTCCAGTCATGTAGAATTTGTCTGTAGAATTATTTCTCTGCCTGCGTTGAGGAGAAACAAAGCAAATTAATATATTCTAAATATGAATGGGTCTTAATCTGTCAAATTCATTTCCCTTTATCTTGTGCAGCTGTGGTTTAGTTTTAGTTATGGTTAGCAGCAGAGTTTGTCAGAGTATCTCTAACTTCCTCTCAGAGGTATCAGTTTCAGACTGAATGCCACTTGTCTTTGGCTCTTCAGAAGCACATGCTAAATTTATAGTGTCATTTATTTATAAATATAACACAGAAGTCAGGAGAATAGCTAACTGCACATGGGTGGTCTCAATCTTGTTTTGTCACTTCAGTTCCCTTTGTGTGGAATAATGTTCTACCCTGTTTGCTGCAGTGATGCTGTGAAAGTTTCTGAAATCCCACCTGAGGGCATTTGTGTAGCTTTCCTCTTACTTGAGAAGCCTTAGAAATCTTAGAAATCTGTTTCCTCAGTGTAGCAAGGTATGAGAGCAAAACTACCAAGTGATTAGCTGCAGCCAGGTGCTTGCTTTGCCCGAGCACAAAGAGACCTTCTGACACTACCAGGAGGCTGCGGGAATAAATGTCCATTTCAGCTTGCTTAACCGCCATTGTTCTTTCCTACTTTTTATTATTGGTCATGTGATAAGTTTTGTGGGGGCTTTTGTGTTTTGTTTTGGTTTGTTTTTTGTGCTGGGGATCTGAAGTTTGCTATAAGCTGTTTTGTGGCTGTTGTGTGGACACTTCTGAGTTAAGTATCTAGTGCACAGTTAGTTACCATTTCAGAGAAATTTGAGTCCGTGAACCTAGTAATTCTTTCTGTCTTTTGTACGGCACAACTCTGTGGAGTTTAGTGTCCTGTCTCACTTAAATCAAATCCAAGACAGGATTTTTAATGTTACTGATTTTTTCATGATCACAAATGAGCAGCCTTTTTCACCTTGAAACTGAAAACAGTTATAAAGGCATATATTGCATCTGGAGTTCATCCTTCTCTCCTCCATAGACCTACCTTTCCCTTCCCTGGGATGAGGATTTCTGCCACTTTTATACTGCCAGGTCTTCCCTCAGGCAAAGTCTGTGTGGTGCCTTTTTGAATGTGAGGTAGAAAAGCAGCAGCAGCAGTAGTGGTTCTGAACTCTCCCACGATGCTACAGCTGGAGCAATTACCCGTCCAAGCATCGTGTTTGCCCAGTGGTTTAGCATATGGTTTAACAGGGTTTTCTGTCAAGGACAAGCGCAGACTAGTATTTTGCTGCTTGAAAGAATGCAAGGGAGATAGGCGTGTGTTCTGAGGATTGCACTCGCCAGCTGGTCCTGCTCCGTGAGGTATCTGATTGCAGAGATGATGATAAAAGAGACGAAAAATCAAAGCATGGAAGATGGAAGGGTTGTGGATAGCCTTGAAGCTATACCTAAAGCAAGTGCGATGAGTGCTGTGCTTTGCAGTGCTCTGGTAAGGGGATGAGTTAGCTACAGGATCGTTTTCCTCCCTAGCGTCCTGCTGTGTCGCTGCAAAGCGGCTAACGTACCGCTGAACATTCAAAGTGTGTGCTTTCACCTAGGTGAGCTGATACTGAAGGGAGCTATCTCTTTCTTAACTGTACAGCTCTGGCAAAGCATCTCAACCTATAAAAGACTGGGTACTAGAGGGCTGGTGTCTGGGAGCCACATACTCTTTTTACATTTTTTGATTGTTCAAGGAGCTATCTCCATTTACATGTGTAAAAGGCTTGTTGGATGAGGGAGGATGAGCATCGGACATTGTGGGCTTGACTCAGAGTGATGTGTATGAAGGGAAATATATGCAGCTGCTGTTCTGAATCTCATCTTAAGCATGGTGCCCTTCAAAAATACTTAACAGATGGAAATCTCTTCTAGCTAACTGATATGTAAACTTTTGAAAGAGTATCTTGGTGACTATTGGAAATTGTCTGTGGGTGCTGGCGCAGGCTGAGATTGGCAGCATTAAATAATTACCTGGTAGAAGCAGTGACCTGTTCTGACAGTTTCTGTTCCCTGACACTGAGCAGCTTGTAGATTCTGATCAGCAGAGCTGCGATTACAGGAGACCTTTTATACATTGTAATGAAGAATAAGAATGTATATACATACGCTTTGTCTTCTTTCTTTTGTCCATTAAAAAGTTTTTTACTCCTTTGGGAGATGGATTAATCTCATCAAATTTACTTCACTTGGTACAGCTGAGAAGTCACAAAACACGTGTTGTTAAGGTACATGACAACTGAGACAAAAGCGCTCCAAAGCTGAAATACGTGATTTAAAAAGAAAAAAAAAAAAAAGGCATTATTTGCTGCTGAATTAGGGAAACTAAGTGAAATGCTACATAGATGGTAATACTTGTATATGGTTTGCTTTCTGTAACTGGTTTGTGTGTGTATGTGTGTATCACCAATTACTTCAGGGAATCTGGCCAGCACATCAGTGCTCTTTAAGGTCATTACTTCTGTGGTGTTCTTTGATTTCTGTGCATGTAGCTTATCTGTTTCTCGGTGTCAAGATGCTGCCTAGCTTTCAAGCTAGGTAAGGAGTATTTTTTCTGAGCCGTGCTAGACTTGGAAATAAAATTACCTTGCTAGTAAATTCTGTTTATGAATTGAGAAAGAGTAGATTATGGCCTCAGTTAAGCAGTTCAGATTTTTTTTTTTCCTGGTGGGATGATTTGTCTATATGAATTAATGCAATCAAATCGCTTTCAGCAAAAGTTTGCCTCTGAGCCAGCATACTAAAATATGTTCCATTTCTTCCTAACATCTGACTTCATCTGACTGGAAAAGTTACTGAAAATGTGGGGCCAAGTTCTGATCTTCACATTACTATCAGAATCATGAACTGGCCTGCAACATAGATTCTGTTATATTTGATCTGTAGCTCTGTACAGTATTCCAGATTTGTACCCATTCACATATATTTTACCAGAAGGGAAACACATTGTCTGTCTTTTTATAGTTTGCTTCTGATACGCTTCCTGTTTTCTCTGTGCTACAACTGTAGAAATACCTTCTTTGCATATTGTCTTCATTTTTCTTTCTCACCTGTCTTTTTTTTTTTTTTTTTTCTTCCCATGCTTTCAGTCGGTAGTGAACCTGATAAGTGAGCTACAGGAGCAGATGTGTAGACTGCAGCTGGAAATTAGTAGTAGAATCCAAGAAAGAAAGTCTCAAGATAGGAAACCAGATGTGACACCTAATGGTCCTCAATCTAGTCCAAGATCAGTGGTAGAGAGTCCCAGCCAGAAGAACTGCTCGCAGTGTGATGTATGAGAAGTGCACCTTAGCAGAAGCCTGTGTATTGCCTCTTCTCTTGCAGAAACTAAATTCTGCTTAACCAGGGCTATGTTGTGAATTAGTGGCATTAACTTTTGTGACTTTTGTAAGAGAGAGGTGGTTGTAAAAGTTACCAGAACAAAACCAAACAAACTTAAAAACAACAACAACAAATAGACAGCTTGCCCCCTCGTCTTCCACCTGGTCACTAGGACACATTTGGCCACTGTGGCACTCGCTCTGTTTTCTAAAGCACAGATATCCGTAAGAAGCAATCACCTCTCTCAGGTTTTACATTATTTGCATTTTGCTTGTAGGTCTGTAGCGCTGATGTGTTTGTTTGTTTGTTTTCTTTTCTTCGTAGTTGAGATTTATTTGATATGCAGCATGGTAGCATGGTTTGATAGTTCAATTGTTTTTATCATGATAATCAGATGATCAGAGGGCTGGAGCACCTCCCCTATGAAGGCAGGCTGAGAGAGTTGGGGTTGTTCATCCTGGAGAAGAGAAGGCTCTGGGGGGACCTGATAGCGGCCTTCCAGTACCTGGTGGGGGCCTACAGGAGAGCTGGGGAGGGGTTCTTTAGAAGGGCATGGAGCGACAGGACATGGGGTAATGACCATGAACTGGAAGAGGGGAGATTTAGGCTGGATATTAGGAAGAAATTCTTTCCTGTGGGGGTGGTGAGACACTGGCACAGGTTGCCCAGAGAGGCTGTGGGTGCCCCCTCCCTGGCAGTGTTTGAGTCCAGGCTGGATGGGGCTCTGAGCAACCTGGTCTAGTGGGAGGTGTCCCTGCCCACGGCAGGGGTGTTGGAATGAGATGATCCTTAAGGTGCCTTCCAACCCAAACCATTCTGTGATTCTATGATGGTGCCACCCTAACCAGTCCTCTGAACACAGATGATTATTAATTCCTGAATACCTTACAGCTTAATACAGGTATAAAATGTAGATTCAGGTATATGGGACTGTAGTTGTGGATTTTTTGGCTCATTTTCACTGAGATTCACATGACTTCCCCAGGTCAGCTGTCTTTCTTAATTTGAGTACGAAATCTGCTCATAATTTCAGGTAGAGAGTTTAAGAAACTATTCCTTATAATAATCTCTCAATTTAAAGTAGTTTTTGTCTGCTTAGACTAGCTTTTTAATTTGATGCTTCAGTGTTTGTTGTTGCATGGTTTGTGCATGATCTTTAATTCGTAACCATGGAAAATTAATATCTACCTGAGTCATCTTACATTTAGCTGTTCTTCCTTTGCAGGGTTTGCTACAGGAACTTAGACACCTCAGAATTAAAGTGGAAGAACTGGAAAATGAAAGAAATCAATATGAGTGGAAGTTAAAAGCAACTAAAGTAAGAATGCTTAGCACTTGCTAATGACAGACTTATTTCAGCTAGAGAGGGATAAACATGCTTCTAATCAGTATTTAGTTTTGTTATAATTGCCTTGTAACAGTGCCTGCTATAAAGTCAGGTTTTCTTGAACCATCTTGGTAATAAGTATTTTGGTCTACAGTTTTTGTAGCTTCTTTTTGCACCTTTTGCCCACTCTGTGCAATTTCTAGACTCCTACCTTTTTGTATTTCTTATTTAAAACTAAAGACCTGTTCTGGGAAGATGCCTGCTTTGAGGTTTTCTGTCTCTTAGTTGCGTGATGCTGACAAGCCTCTGTGGAACATGCTTTCTAGACTGAAGAGACATGCAAAGTTGGATGGGTGTTCGCTTACTGTGGAATTCATTTTATTAGATGTTAAGCCCAAAATGCACCATTAGATCATCTACTTTGTCTGCATGTCAGAATCAAAGAGCTTACCCCTGGGTTGACATTAACTCTTGGAAAGCTGTTGGGTTTTAATCTAGAGAAACTTAACATATGACACCTTTGGTCATTTTTGCCAGTAGGTTATTTGTCTGCTTGAACATTCTAACTGTTAAACAGTTACACTTAATTTATAGTTTGAATTTTTAGCCCTTTAAAAAGGAACACTTTTGTTCTGTAATCACATCACCTTTCATATGTGTACTGCTATAATCGCTGTTTATATGAATGACTTATTTGCATTGTGGTTGTATCTTGGAAAAACAATTCAAATTCTGAAACCGAGTTGTGTTTGTAATACTTGATAGCTGGATCCAGAAATGACAGTCAGCTGTCCTCTGCATTAACCTTCTTCTTCTGAGAATTCTTAGATGGGTTTTTGCTATATTTTGCTATTTTTGCTACATTTTGCTTTTTTATTATTATTATTTACTTCCTAAGTTAAAAGCTCCTATATTCATAAAAAATGTTTTCTCTGACATGGCAGCAGTGAATAGTCTTGAGGAAAATATTTTGTTAAGCTGTGTGTGGTCAGCTGCCAACACACACAAAGATTACAGAAAGGGTAGAAGCAGAATGAAAATAAGAATGGATAATAATGGAATGAAATAGTAAAACTTAGTCAGTGAAAAAAGGTACAGAATTAGAGAAGGAAAAAGTAGAGGGAAAGAGAGAAGAAGAAGAAAACCAACTGCAGAGGAATGAGAAGTTAGAAGGAAAGGAGGGCATTTAAGAGATCTGTGAGATCAAATAGACCAGCGGAGGCGAATCCAAATCTGGTACTAAGAGATCTGCAGCTTTGTCTTCCTGTTGCTCCAGCGTCTTGGATGAGAAATTGGAATATTTCCATGACTGGATATAAAAAGCACATTAGTCACTGGGAAGTGTAGGAGCCCTTGAGAGATGCACTAAGGCAGGTCCCTCTGTTCCAGGAGGAGTAGCAGGCAGAGTGCTGATCTCTTGCTGCCATCCAGCTGCTCACTTCCTTGTAAAAGAAGGTTTGTGTACTAGAATAAACTAGCCCACGTCCACACATTAGTGATTTATTATTTTTTAAGCTACAAGTAAGTTGGTATGCTTTTACAGGTGGAAATGCAATGATTAGATAGAAAGGCTTTAAGGCTGCTGAAGAAAATCTTAATGAAGCTGGTGACCTAGTAAAGGATACTGTTGACAATTGTTCTCATAAATAGAGAAAAGAGACGAGAGTTGCTGTATTTCAAGCTGGAGAATCACTTTTTTCCAGTTATGTTAAGTAGTAACTAGTATGAAAACCAATCTATCTAAAAATTGCTTTGCTGTCTTCATGCAAAAATCAGCAGTTGCCCGATACTCATCATTATTGTATGACCAGCATTGTAGTATTGGAAGCTTTCTTGTAGTGTTGTAGAGCTTTACCTACATGAATCCTTGAAAACTGTACCTTTCTCACAAGCCTCTCTTCTCTGAGAGCTCACTGCATTGCAGAAACACAACTTCTGTAAAGGGAATAGCATGGGAACACCATGGAAGGCGTAAGGTTGTTACAGTGTTCGTGAGATGTCCCAAACTGGGAAAAGGACAGCATTCAAAGCAAAGTGCTGTGTTTAGGAATCTTCTAGTTTGTGGGGAAGAATCACAGAGAATCTGTGGCGATGTTATTCTGAATTTGCTTTACTCTCATTCAGGCTGAGATAGCCCAGCTTCAGGAGCAGTTAGCTCTCAAGGATGCAGAAATTGAACGCTTACAAAGTCAGCTGTCTAGGACCTCATCGCATAGTGAAGTTGCAGAAAGAGGTAAGAGGAGGGGAATTCCACTGAAACTTTTTTCTACTGGAATTATATTTATAATTTGAAAAAGTCATTCATGTTCGGTAGGAATATAAATTTTGTGTATACCTTCAGAATTTCTTTGAAAAATCTTTACAGTTGCCATTTTTTAAAAGAAAAAAGTCTCAATTGTAGCGAAGTACAATGTTTAAATTATTTAGCATTCTAAAACACACATTGATCCACATCTTTCCTTTGTTCAGGACTGTATCACAGTTTTCTGTTTTAAGACTCAGCAAGTCTTGCCACAGTTCTCTGAAATGTTGACTCCCCAGAGCTTCTGTCAGTTGCTGGGCTGTAAGCTTTATGATGTTTGTGACCTTTTTCTTCTACAGTTCTGTCTCTTAGTGCAGGATTATTTGAGTGTAGTTTACCACCATGTATCAGATACCTGCACTATTTTTTTTTTTTTTTTGTGGTTGCTATCTGATGCTTACAGATAGTGCCTTTGTTGAGAGGTGACTTCAGGTGGTTTGTGCTACCTCTTTCTTAGTGCTTACTGAGAATCTCCTTACAGGAATTTCTTCAGATGCCTCTTTTCTGGAAGAGGACAGTCTGTATATTTGACTGATGTTTATTCTGAAGAAGTGACAATCCCTTTTCTGTAAAACCTTAACATGTACTTTGTGCTAATTGTACTCATTTGCAGAGCTTGTGCATGTGAAGTACTGCATGTCTAACTAGAAAATTAGTTTCTCTAACAGCAGTGTTTCATAGACAAACTCTCCTAGTAATAGACGTTTGTGTTTTCTATGAGATTCTCACAGAATTTATGGTATTTCAAGGGACTGGTAGCTGTATGCCAGTAAGTCTAGAGCTCAACAACTTTCACCTTCTAATAGTGTGTCTTGTCGTGTTCATGCTGAAGATAGGTAAAACTCCCCTTGATTCCAGCGGGAGAAGAATCACACCCTGTGCAGGTTCTTTAGGCTACCTGTAAGGAAAACAATCGGACTGTATTTAAGCAGAAACAGTATGCAGCAGTAATAATGCATTAAAAAAAAATGAATGATGCATCAGACTTTTAGGTGGTCTTCTCAAATAAAGTAGAAAAATAATGTCAATGTACTTTCTGGTATACTAGAATGCATATTCTAATTGAAGTGCAAACCTTATCTAATCTGTGCTTTTTCTATATACTTTATCTGACTCTCACCATTTACCACCGTAGAGGAAGTTTATAGGAGAAGGCTAAAAGAAAAACGTAAGCCTTGCAATTGACTTGTGGCTCTATCTCCCTGTTCACACAAATTAGAACTCAAATGCATTCTGCAGTAGTAATTCCACATGTGTTTAGATTTGACTGTCTAATTGTAAGATACTGCTTTCATTGCTTGCTGCGAGCAGACAGCTACTTGCCCTCTTTAGTAAGATTTCACTTCAGAAAATGAATCAAAGGTTCACAGATCAGATGGCTGGACTTCAAACAGACATCGTCATGACTAACAGAGGCAACGCTTAACCTTTACCTCTTTACACAATATCTGGAAAGATGGCTTTAAGCAAAAGCCTTCTTCCTTAAAGGAAAGCATCTGGGTTTTTTTTAATCAGAGCAGTAGATTTAAAAAAAAAAAAAAAAATCAGTCTGAATAAAAGTCTGTTTCCATACGTCATATTATTATAAATATTCTAAGCAAAGTTTGCTTTGTGTGCTTACTAAACACCAGGTCTTTTTGAAGTCTAGTATTTACAAACTGAAATTAGTAGGACTGTGATTCGTAATGGCTTTTTAAAAATTTTCCAATTGCTTGCCCGCTGTCTGCTGGTTTTAGTTTTTGATTTGGCTGTGTCTGTGTCTGCATGCCTTGTGTTATTAAGTGTTCTCTTTTGAAAGAGAAATGTTTGCAGAGTTCATGTCCATGTTTTAAAATATAATCATCAAGGTGTATATTTTTCAGAATTGCTACCAGAGAAAGTAATTACAGTGCTTGCAGGTAGCTGAGATACCACATTGCATACTCAACATTTGGTTGTAAAACGTTTTGAAATGCTCTTTTACAGCATTGGCTCTTTCTCCACTCTCACTCATGCCTGCCACATCTGCTTTTCATAGTCCTTCGTGAATCAGATGGGTCTGTTTTAATGTCAAAGCAGCTACAGCAGATAGCTGTACTAGTTCAGGCTCCATCTCCATCATCTAGACTTGATTTAAAACAGGTTGGCACTGAAGGGCTTGATAAGAATATTACGTAGAGAAAAAGACGACAGATCTGGATCAGCAAAGTTAGGATGATGTAATTAATGGCCTTGTACGGTTTCAGAAAGTTTAAGTGGCTTTGATGTAACATTTTTCAATAACCTCTGAACCTGTATTGTAACACTATCTTGTGTAAGGCAGTTCAGTATTTGTTCTTGATGAAGATGCTAACTCAGTTATTTACACTGAGACTTCTAAGAAAAAAATGAATTACAAATTTTCCACATTAGAGAATATCAAAACAGTTCTTGTTATTTTTTATTTTCAAGTCTCGTGGATGTCCTTGAACTACTTCTCATAAACTGGAAAATGTTTTTCCAACATGGAATATAGTTAATTTTCAGTCATGCTTAAATTTATTTCAATAAATACAAAACAGCAAACACACTGCCATCTTTTACAAAATAAGCTTCATTGTTTCTTTTACCTTTGTATTACTTGAATTTTGGAATATGAAATAGCGCTGCATAGCCTGTTATAAGCAAAACCAGCACGTTTATGTTGTGTGATGCTTTTAGTAGTTGAGCTTCTGAAAAGCTTTAAATTAAATGTAGGTTAATTTGCAATGCCACTGAGATGGTTTGGGTTACTTGTAAGAACGTAGGGAGAGTATTACGAAACAGATATCATTTACACTGCATATATAGCAAGTGTATTCTTCTCATAACTTTTCAAAAACATTTTTAGATCAAGAAGTTCAACGGCTGAAGATAGGAATGGAATCATTATTGGCTGCAAATGAAGAAAAGGTGAGAAAACAATCTCTCTTCTACATAATAAAAATGAAATTATGATTTCAAATCTCTGTAAAGATCTGAAGAACAGAAAGTATGCCTTTGAATGAGTCTGATATCATTTAAGAAAAACAAACCAGGTTTTAAAGACACAAGGGTTTAAAAAAAAAAAAAAGGCGTGGGGAGTGATAAAAGAGAAGGGGGAGTGAAATTAAACCCATTTAAATTGGGTAAATATGTTTGTTTTTGTTTTTGTCTGTGAAGTGAAAAACTCAAGTGCAAGACCTTCAGATGCCATTGACTTATTACATTAAGTGTTCCTTATTTCTGGAGCATCTTTCCCTGCTTAATTCTTGAGGAAACTGTAATTTTTGTTTTATAATAGACAGACAGCAAGATTTTCTTTTATGGGGACACATTCATATATGAGGAATTAGACAATAATATACATCCCTAAAAACTTCCATCGGTAAGCAGGGGATCTGGGCAGAGCAGTGTTAATTCCGGAGAACATTGAGACTCATAACAACCTCTAGTTCTTAAACACACAAACAGTTGGAATTTACATTGAGGAAATAAAAGCTGCAGCATCATCTCTTTCCAAAATTGTGCCAAGGCTGCATAAGATTTTTGCATTTGCAGGGAACATAAAATATTGCTGCTTATGTCCTAATATCTGGGTATACTTCCTGGGAAAGAAGGGTCGTTTCCTCACAAACTGTAGTGTTCAACTAGTTGTCAGATGGTCGACCCACAGCCTCATAAATGTTCAGTATAGAACTGTTACTTCCAACAATGTTGCAAAATAAAATATTCTTCCGGAGGGGAATAGCTGTCAACAGCATTTGGGATAACTGTAAATATGGTTCCTTGCGTTATTTAGAGCAGAAAACTAAGTTGCTAGTAACTGGTGCATGTATTCATTTTTATAAAGAAATAGGTATTTTAATCTCAGTCTTTCATTGTCAAGAACCTATTGCTTCTTATACATAATTGGGATAACTGGGTATCTCATTTAGGCCTCTTTTGTCTTGTATGTACTTTCTGAAGCATGAAGGGAGAATCAGCATCATCTACCATNAAAAAAAAAAAAAAAAAAAAAAAAGCTACTTGAAAGCACCCAGAGGAGGCAGCAGAGGTGAGGCAGCTGGACTTGGTGATCATTGTAGGGCCCTTCCAACTGACCTGTTGTATTGATCAGGGGCTGGAGCACCTCTCCTGCCACAAAAGGCTGAGAGAGCCGGGGTTGTTCAGCCTGGAATGGAAAGGCTCTGGGGAGACCTTATTGCAGCCTTTCAGTGCTCACAGGGGACTTAATAAGAAAGATGAGGAGAGGCTTTTTACAAGGGCCTGCAGTAACAGGACAAAGGGTAATGGCTTTAAACTAAGAGGGCAGATTTAAATCAGGTATAAGGAAGAAATTCTTCACTGTGGGCTAGTGGGGCACTGGAGCAGGTTGCCCACAGAAGCTATCGGTGCCCCATCCCCGGAAGAGGTGAAGGTCAGGCTGGACAGGGCTTTGGGCAGCCTGATCAAGTCAGAGATTTCCCAGCCCACAGCCAGAGGGCTGGACTACAAGATCCTTAAATGTCCCTTCCAACCCAAACCGTTCTATCATTCTAAAGGTTAGATACCATGAGAAATAAAAACCAAGAAATGTTCTTCACAAGGCATGAGAAAATCCCAGTCCAGCTTTCTGTTTCCAGGCCAAAGTCACAGAAACAAATGTCATCCAGCGTCTCTGCAGGTTGAAAACGTGGGATTTTCAATAGGGTTTCATTTAATGCTTTTCACAGGACCGCCGAATAGAGGAGTTAACGCTACTGCTAAGCCAGTACAGGAGGGTCAAGGAGATAATGATTGCAGCTCACGGTAAAATGTCTTGTGAATAATTTCCTGATATGGAGTGTTTTAAGAACTGCATGCACTGTGTCTGCTATTTGTTGGCCTTCAAGTATACGTGCACAATACTATGTAGTTGGTTATAGGTATATCTGTAGCATGTTGGGGTGTTGTAAGGGTAGAGAGAGCAACAGTATTCCTTGAGCAGGCTTGTGTGTTTTTGTCTGTAGCTGATGGAGATTTCCTTCCTGTTCCTTCGCTGTGGTCAATACAAAAAGAATAGGATCAAGTCTATCTGAGGATTGAGTTACAACATTAGTATTCAGAGGAACTTCTGTGACTGAATCTTATGCTGAACTCTGCAAGTCTTCACCTAAAATTTGTTTTACGTCAGTCAATAGTAAATTCCTCCTTGGAGCCTGAATTTTGATGCTGTGTGTTGCTTTAGATGGTGTCACTAAGGACTTTGATGGATAAGGAAGGATGATGGATGAGATTATTGCTGTGGTTGTATAGCTGTGGGAACTGCTCATCCGTCAGGCCTGAAGTCCTGCAGTTCCACCTCACTCTGCCAAGGCAATCCAAAGTCAGCTCTGCTCTCCTTAAAATCCTTTGCTGTATACTGCGATGGGCAGGAGCTTTGCCTGCAGAATGCCTACATCCGTGTGGTGAAGGGTGGACAGCTGGGCTCTGGTCTTACTGAACACTTAATGCAGCGCTGTCACTTGTCACCGATGGGACTCCTGTGAGTCTCTTCCCCAGGCCGATGCCTTAAGTCCTTCGTGGCCAAAGCTCCGTACTTCATTTTTCCCTGCTGCTGGTTGTCATCCCTGGAGCTGTACACGGGTTGTAGACATCAGATCAAAGTGAATTGCAGCAGAATGGGTGAAAAGAAGTGAGCAAACAGCAGGACACTCGTGCTGACGCAGGAATTGTTGGCAAGAGACAATTAGGAAATTTTATTCAAATTAACTGAAGACACAAGATTACAGTAGTGTTATTAAATTGCATTAAATCCCTTTCTCTGTTACTCAAAATTAAAATGACACTTTAATCACCTCCTGCAGATGAATTAAAGCATACAGATAAGCATTAAGTTAGCAGGGTGTGTTATTTCTATGACCATTACATTATGAATGGCAAGTTTTTACAGTCCAAAGTGAAACCAGGAGGCCTTAGCGCATGATGAACCTTAAATAATTAATTACATCCTACATTTAGATTTCATAGGCCACAGTTCAGTTTGGGAATGGCAGTAATGAGCAGCCGCCAGCAACCTGGGCGCACCGCTGTCCCTTCATGCCATGCTTTCTATACTACGTTCATCGCAGGGTGTCTGATCTCAGATGCACTTCGATACTGTCAGGAGGACCTTTTCTCCTTTGCATCTTACGTATTGCTAAAAAGAGTTGCAGTGAATGTTTTGTTGCTCTTTCTCTCCTCTAAAATAAAATCCTTACAGATGACTAGGCAAGTTCTGGTCTGGGGGGAACAGCCATGGTTGCTTTGGTGCACACACAGTATTACATATGGACCACACGCTCGTTGCACAGGTGGGGGTGCACCATCCCCTTGGGGGGTACAGTTGGTGGAAGAAACTTGTGTGCATAAGCAAGGAGCAAGCCCCGATACTAAGAAGGCTTAACCATTAGGTTTGATGATTTTTCATAACTGGCTAGAGCTGTTGCACCTCCGTCACATAAATTAGGAATTATCAATATGCTTAAAGGTCAGTCTACATTTCTAAAAAAAAAAAAAAAAATCAACAAAATACTCCAGAAGTTTGCTGAGCACTATATTCAGACTCTGCTTTAGGTTTTCAGCTTCGACACTTTGAGAATAAAAATCTTCCACAAGAGTGAATTCAAGTGTTCCGGTATTGGTAGCATACCCACAAAAACTCGAGTATGTTTGCATGTTCATCCCTGAACTGAGCGTGGGGCACTGCGTTATGGAACATTTGATGTCTAACATAGATAAACCCTACAAAGCGATGCACTGTGAGAATGAAAATGGCAGCACTTGAACGTCAAATTGGGAATGAGTGGTTCATAAGCAGCTCAGCTCCTCAGAACAGAGCATAGCAGATGACTGTAAGTGTTAAATTTGTTGCTTAAATATAAATTAGCTTGCTTATAAGTCAGAGCCCTAAGAAGGGGTGTGGAGTGGAGAGGCTGCTAGACTATGTGCATCAGATGAAGACAAAAATGGAATTTAGAAAAAAAGTCTTTAGACTGCCTGAACGCAGTCCTCAGTGCTGTTTTTGACCCATTTGTCTCCCTTTCTACTTCTGATCTTTTAATGCTTGCAGGCTCTTCAGACAGAATTGTCTCTGGTGGCAGTGAAGAGGAGCTTGAGGCAACTTTAAGGAAGTTGAATTTTTTGAATAATCCTCAAGGAGAATTATTTAAAGCAGAGGTACTTAGTTAAAATGTTTTAGAAGCAAGTTCTGCTGTAAATACAAGCTCTTTGCCTTGGTTTCTCTGTAGTAGCAAAGGCAATGTAGACAAGGGCTTGGCCCTCGCTGAACTTCTGTGCCTGTCAGTAATGGTAGCTGGAGATTCACGTTCAGACCCTAGAGTTACAGGCATGAAACTTGTATTTTACATAGGCCTCTTCAGGAGAACTGTCACCAGCTACGCTGTCTCCGGTGCCACACAAAGCGGTGGAAATCAGGCAAGACCTTTCTTAATTTTCCTGTGGGTTGTTCTAAGTCTCCGTTATTGAACCTGTTTCAGTGTTGGCATCTAGTCCTGTCTGTTCTTAACCACCAAAAGCTCTTGCAAGGCTGTGAAAGCAGTGTTTGCCATGTTTGCGCAGTTGTTTAAGGTTTGAATTACAAGAATGAATTAGCAATTTTATATATCAGAAGGTATATGTATTGTATTTTATTTTGATTTGAAGTGGAAGCATTCCAGTATCATCACCTAATCTAACCCATCCACAAGAAGAATCTTTGGAAACCATAAAGAGGTAAGGATGAGTATCGTTAATTGAAATGTAAAACATATAGCCAGAATTTTTTGATAATTCTGCTTTTTTCCTGCAATTTTTTCAAATCTTCTAAAAATTCCTTAATGTTGCATAGCGTTTGCAGAGTTGTTAGCATCTATCTTTGCTTGTTAAGAGCTTCTAAGAAGTCATTTTTGGATGTGAGGTTCAACATTGGTCATTGTGCCCTGCTGCCTTTCGCTGTTGATCACAGCAGTCTTTTTCCCATTTCTGACTTAATCTATGTCAGCACTGTGTTTTAAAGCCAGTGCTGTGAGTTGTAGGCTAACAATAAATCCATCTCCTAGTTCTGAACTGTCTGTTATGAAGAAATTGTGCTATGGAACAGCTCTCATATGATACAGCTGTGGCATAAGCGTATTGTGTTGTGTTTACTGCTGCCTTTTTGCCTGTTATTATTTTAAGGGTTCTACAGAAAAAAAAGTCAAGTAGTTTAGAAGACTTGCAGAGCGAATCCCTGGAAAAGGTTGGTTTATTTGTACTCAGAATTTTTGGTGATAGATACCCAGACTAAAAGATAAAGGTCAAGTATTAACTAGCATTGTATGTGGGGAAAAAACACTAATGATACAACAGTTCAGGTTCTTCTTTTGGCCCCAATGCCAAGCTCAGAATAAACGACCTATATATGACACACCGCTATGTACGTGTCCTCAAATTCAGCTTTTCAACTAAAAGAAAAATATTTAATACAACTAATAATGAGAATTTATTTTGTTGAACTGCAGTATTATTTTGTTTATGAAAAAGAGATTTTAAAGTAATTTTGACTTCCAATTTGGTAGAATGTTAAGACAACGTAACCTGAAAGTAACTAAAAAGAAGTATTGGGACTGGGCACGCGTCTTCTCGTACGATTTCTTTTTGAGTGTCTGCATGTAAATACAAGTGTTATTCCCCGACTTTGACTTTTGATACAAATGGCATTATTGAAGGTGGCAGTGATGCTGCTTTAGTTAAGCAGCAGGAGCACTGTTGTTAATTCTAAGACTTCATTCCATTCCAGAATTAAGACTTTCCAATTTACAAAGTCTCCTTATGCTGTGGTCCAGAGGTTTTATTTGTCATTATGTACACTGAAGCTTTTTCAACACTTACAGTGTGTGAAACTGTTACTGACATTATTTATGCCAAAACTGGGCTTAATGCTAGATTATGCGTACCCAATAATGCCATTTAAAAAGGACAGTAATCATACTTCCTAGTAATGGTTCTTCTAGTTCTTCAAATTTTCTTAAATTTTTCTTTAATGCTAAAAAAAAAAATCAGTGACCAAATAAAATGTTTGCACTCATTTGAGTGTGCTCACACACATGACAGATCAACTGACAACTAACATTTCATTCCATGTGGAATTTATGAAGGTCTGTTTTCTTTTCATAACTTTTAAATGCTGCAATAAGTTCTAAACCTTTATTTGTCTCGGGGTAAGGCTGAAACTACACATTTAGGCTGCCAATCTGCTGTATCTCTCAAAACAGTCTAAAAAGGAAAATGAAACAAAAGATGGGGCAGAGCCATAGACAGTGAGCCCCATACTCAGCAAAGCATTGACATCATGCGCCGTAATTTAGGCATGAGGCTCCCTAGTGAAATAAACGAGACCTCCATTTGCGAAGGAGGGATGGGCTAAGCACGAGCCAGTTGCAACCCAAAGCAAGGCCAAGGAAACTTGTTCTGCTGACTCAGCACAAGACTTTGCTCCTTTTGCTGAGTCCCGTGGAACCTGTGCTCGCGGCGCTGTGTTTCTGGAGTTGTTCTTTGCCCCAGACTGCAGTTATGCCCAGCAATAATAAAAACAAGATAAAACGCAGTGGTGTCTCTGGCCTCGCCATGCTGATGTTTCCATCGCTTCATTTCCAGCACGGCTCTTCTTTATGGTTTCAGCAGGCTACAGGCAGCATTGCATATGTTCTCTGTTTATGTCAGTCATTTTCATCCTGTTTAAGTGTTACATACCGTCACGTTCCCAGCTTCAAAGCAAGCCCAGTGGAAACCCCCAGAAGCCTAGAAATAGCAAAATTCCTTTGATCACAACAGAACCTAAACTGGGCACAAATTTAAACAAGTTTGTTCAAACCACACTTCTAATGTTGAACGCTGTGTTAAAATGAAGGGATAGCAGACCTTGAGGCCTACTGCCGATGCATTAAATAGCACCGCGACAGCGATCAAACTGCGATTGACCTTTTGTGTATGTATGTTGATACTAACATTTGTCTGTTGCTTTTTTCCATAAAACTTTCCCTGCAACTCCGTAGTATGTAGATGGAAAACCAGTACAGCCTGTTGTAGAACAAGAGGTATATTAACTGTAAACTCCTTTAACATTTATCTGCTGTGATGTGCTGTGATGTTATGGCTGTGTTTGCACTTTGCAAGCATTTTAAAAGGGAAAATGAAAACCAAGTTTGGGCACCTGACAAACTTTGAGAACAGGGGTAAGGTTTGAAGAGCTGTTGTTGTTTATCAACAAGCTCTTTGAGTATGTAAGGTCAGAAGTCAGTCAGTTTCGGAAAATACAGTGCTGATCCTCGATACAAGTAGTACGCAGTTTCTCTACTCCTGTCATTTTTGGAACAAGCTGGGACAGCTGCCAAACTGCAGTTGTCAAAACAGGAGCAGGGGTTGGGCGCACAGTCCCTGAAACGGAGGAACCTGGTCTGTGATTATAGAATCACAAAGATCCCTTTTGGCCTTGAAACGAGAATGGATAAACCGGTAGTGACCTCAGTAAATACTTCATGTATCATCCTGCCACGGACAAGGTTGATATAAATACTTCAGAACAATTTTAAGTGGAGTTACTAAATAGGAGAATACTGCATGTTTCTGTGCACTAAATATGTTTTACATATTTTCACTACATTGTTTTCGTACCTAACCTCCGTTCTGACTGAAACATCTGCCAATATGAGCATACTCCAAATTACACACTGAATGTACGCCACTCCCGTAACTGGGGGTCCAGGTTCATTGCTTTTCCAGAAGAGCCCCTCCATTCCTGTAACTTTGACAGCTGTGGGATGCATTTTTTTGCTCCTTCATCTTTTCATCTGGATTCAGTATTGATGAAGTCTCAGTGTGACCTTTCCAAAACTGCAGACGAGTGCATCTGTGAAATGCACGCTTTGGCTGCAAAAACATCTTGCAAGGCTCAGAACTGTCGGATCTGTATGCAGGCTGTAACCTACCTACCTCTGTAAGAGGAGCAAGATTCCCAAGCAGCTGATCACTGCACAACTGAGTGCAGGAAGATGAAGGGATTTTCTGGTTCTAGCATAGCCTGCGTGGCAGTCCCCTTTCAATACAATATGCTGCATACTGAGACTTTGAGGAGCAGCTCTTGTGACCTCTGTTGCTGGAGGAAGGTCCTCCCCATGTAAGTAATCCCACTGATGCTGCTGACACTGTGCGCGCACCACAGCTGCAGGCAAGCATACATTGGCTATTTTAGTCTGAAGTGGACAAAAATTATGTAGAATACGTCAGTGCCCATTGTGACTAGCCCTAAAATAGAATTTCTATGTACTGTAGACTTTGCACTTATCCAGCTTTTTTTTTTTTTTTTTTTTTTTTCCAGCCTAGCATTTGTAGTGTTATTTATACAAAGTGATCTTAATTCTTAGAGAAGTTAATTTTCTGTAGCCTAACTTCATTGTTGAATCCTTGAATGTGATTAATGGTGGTGGGTAAATGTCTGACCAAATCAGAGTTACACAAATACTTTTGCCTTAAATTCCATTGAGATACAACTGTAAGGCAAAAACACGGGCAGTTTGGTGAAAACTAAAAGGAAAAATCTGACAGAGCAAAGAACGGGCTGGGAAATGACTAAATGCATTTCTGGCACTATCAAAGTTGGCCTTGGAAGGACGAAGTTATTATGTGGTGTCAGGGTCATAGAGGAAAGGGGGGTGGCTAGAAAAATTTTTATGGCAAAACTAGGAAATATTCAATATACGTTATGGTTTAACATAATTTACAGTCTGGCTGAAGGGGAGGATAAAGGAAGAGAAGGCTGGGTCTTGGCTAGAAGATGTTGATTATTAAATTGAAATGTCTGTAAAAAGGAACATGCAGGGGGGTGGTGTCATTTTGAACTGTAAACTTTAAAATACTTTTTGTAAATTTTTAAATGACTAGTGTGTACTGGACTGTAAATGCAATGAGTGATTTATTTCTTTTTCTCTCAAAAAAAAAAAAAATGCAGAGTAAGCCACTTGTGAAGGGCAGCAAATATCAAACTTTGCCAGGAAAACTTCCTCGACCCTCTCAGAATGGAGACCAGGGAACATACAATGCCTCAAACTCGCCAGACGCCTGTGGCATGAAGGACGCTGAGGACCACAGCATCCTGGGCCTGAGTACGTATCCATGTCTCCCCGAGAGGCAGCAGGGGGTGATGTAAGAGGCAAAGAAGGAAACCGTCTGGGGAGATAACACGCTATGCCCTGCTGTGGTGCAGCAATGGACTGTGTTGTTCAGACGATGCACTGAGGGAAAGTTCTGCTTCTTTAGCAATATATCAAAAACATTGCAGATCAGCTGACTGGAGAATAAAGGCTGGCTTTAAATCAGAGCGTGTTTTTTCTCCACTGAACGATATAACTTGCTGACACTAGTGACAGCATAAGTAATGAAGGGGACGCTGCTTTGGAGGTTGTGAACGCAGCATTCTTAGAGTCAACAAATCTGCTGCTGCTAATTGGAATTTCTGGAGGTCCAAACATACTCACAACATGAAGAAGTGTATTTTTTCAGACGCTCTTTCAGTGATCCCGAGCGTGCTGACGTTTCCTTAAAAACAAAACCATGCACCAAGGCTAGATGAAATGTATGCTAGACTGTATAGTAAAATAAGAAGCCTTCTCCCTGTCCTATCCCACTGCACTTTGTGTGACATGTTACCGTATAACCAGAGATAATGTACACATTTCAGGGAAAAAAAAGTTGTGTTTTAATTGTTGTTGGGTTGGATTTTTTGTTTCTTTCTTCTAAGGCCTCATGTTCCTAAGAGCTGCTAGGGTAGTGCAGCTTAAAGATTTCAGTAAGCAGTTGGTTGTTTAAGGCTTTTTGGGAGTTTGTTGTGATCACAACATTGGAGTTTCATTAATGGTCTGTAGACAATCTGTGAGCAATGCTACTAGGTCGTGGAACAGCAGGATCAAAGGACGGGTGATCTTGTAACGCGATGTTCTGCTTTTAGGAACAAGCAGTGAATTCTCAAGAGCACTGAATTACCGGAGGCTGGTTTGTTTCTTGCATGTGCAGGGAACTCATTAGACCTCCAGCCCTGTATTCCTGAGGAGTTTGATGTGATTTCAGACACTGCTTCATTTCAGATGTGCTGCAGGCTTTATGGAGCTCTGTAGTTAGTATATGCTTAATGCTTAATGTTACAGTTGTCTAAGAGATTAAATATATATATATATGTATATATAAATGATCATTCCCGTCTAAGATGACCTGTACGGGATTCCTGGGGCTTGTGCACACCAATGCACATTGACTTTCATGTCAAGCATAACTGCTTCTTTTCTTTTTGTTTCTGCTTTTAATGCTTAGCTTGCTACTTTGCTCTTCTATAACTTTATTTTGCTGGTGTTTTATATCTTCTTTGCTTCTTCATCTGGCTTTCTGCTTCTTGGGATGACTGAAGACCGCATCAGGAGTGTCAGTGCACCAGTGCTAGGTACTGTATCCAAACAAGATGCAACTTTAGCATGAATTTTGCTGCTTATTTTTTCTGTTTCTTTTTTCCTCCCTTCCTGTTCTCTATTACAGTACTAACACTGAATGGGCAACCCAGACTGAACTCCTTCAGTGNCCTGTCTCTGTGGAATATCAATTTTTTTTTTTTTTTTTTTTTTTTTTGAGATTTATTCCTGGTCTTACTTTGCTTTCAGTGAAATCAACAGTAGAATTTCCACTGATTTTGATGGAGACATTTTGGTATTAACAATAGGAAAAGCAAGAGCAGATCTGGCCCGAAGACCTTGAATTAATTAAAATGTTTTTAAATACATTGAAATATTATTATATTTTTTTTGTATCAAATGTACAGCTATTATTTTTTCACCTTCAGAGCAAGTTTTTTTTAACATATACAAGGACACTTTTATAGCGATCTGTACTTTTTTTTATTATGTTTTGTATTTAAGTCTAGTCTCCCAGATACAACTTTGTCAATAATTAGTACAAAATGTTGTTATTCTTCACCCAGGAGAAACAGAGAATGTGGATGGTGCGGCAGTCTCCGATGACCTTTCTCCTCTTTCTTCGGGAACGGATTCAGGTCCACAGTCTCCACTGTCTCCAGAAAACAGAAAGAGTCCAAAAGGGATCAAGAAAATCTGGGGAAAGTAAGATAATTTTTTTAGTTCCTTGTCAAAGCATTTCAGCGGAGACTTAATGCACTTCTTAGCAAAAGCTACAGTAGCTACAGCAAGAATAAAGTGAAATTCAGGGAAAGGAGGGAAAGCAGCTCTCTGATTGTACAGGCGTGTCTGTGTGTACATGTGGGTGGAGGAAAAACAGATGGGAATGTTCACAGCATCATCCTGTTGGAAGAAGGAATATATTCTGCTGCTGACAAGTTTGAATACCAAGTTTCACTAGCTATGAAAAAAACTGAAAGACACTAAGTTGTTCACTACAGACGCCATCAGTTAAAAAATCAGAGCAAACAGAAGAGACGAAAAGTGGGGGACTGAGTTCCACTGTGTTCATTTTATCCACTTCAGGACTGCAGACATTTAGAGGTCTGACCTCTGGTGTAGATTACTACTTGGGCTGAAGGGTCATGGCTGCTCTGTAGAGCTTTTTTTCTTTCCTGAAAACTAGGTCTACACAGCGTTTGCCTGGAACTTCAGCTGCTACTTGAGTTGTCGTTATAGCTTCCACATGAAACATATGCTCTCTGCTGGATGCTAATAGTACTGTATTTTCACTCTTGTTTTTGTTTTGAAAGAATAAGAAGAACTCAGTCTGGTAACTTCCCCGCAGACGATCTGGGTTTGGCAGAGTTTCGAAGAGGTGGTCTGCGTGCAACAGCTGGGCCTCGGTTATCCAGATCAAAGGAAACCAAAGGCCAGAAAAGGTAACAATTTCTACTTTCACTTGCACAGCCTATGATATGGTGGTGGTAAATACACTGAACAGCAAAATGCTCCTCTTGTGAAATGCGTGTTGCCCACTGTGTTTCATTACACACGGAATTCCACAACTGGAAAAAATTTCTCTGGTGGAAAATGTATCGTGAGTAGCCTTCCAGTGAAGGCTGCAGCACAGTTTGCTGGAGCATCAAAAATTTCACCTTATTGAAGAGCAACAAAATAAATTTCTCGTCATCATCTCCTGGGGGAATATCTGCAGTGATGAAGATTCAGCAATTACTTTTTTTTTTTCCCTTTTCAAATAGAAATGGGAAAATTCCATCCTCATCCTCCTACCCTGCCCCAGCTGATCATGGGAGGAAGTGGGCAGTCAGATTAGGAGAACGCTTGTACCACAGCATGTACTGTAAGAATGGCAGCTGGGGTTTATCGCTGTACAGAATAAGGCACATTAGAACCCAGGCTGTACTATTTGCTCTGGTCTGTGGTGATCTTTATGATAACAGCCATTTTCTCTCCTTCCAGAGTTTCAAAGAGTTCTTTTACTTTTCAGTGACTACAACGCTCCGTTTGCTCAGTGGAGTACTGAAAGAGTTTGCAGCTGGCTTGAGGACTTCGGTCTGGGGCAGTACGTCATCTTTGCACGGCAGTGGGTGACTTCAGGCCATACGCTGTTAACTGCCACTCCTCAGGACATGGAAAAGGTAGCGTCTGTACCTGTTTCTCTCCAGCAAAGTACATGTTGATTCTGTACAACCAGGCCCCTTCCACCAATTGGCAATTCTGCGTTTTTGTAGATGTTTAATGAGATGAAAAGAGCCAGAGGCAAGGCAAACTATTTGTTAATGGTTATTGTGTTACAGGAAATGGGAATAAAGCATCCACTGCACAGGAAGAAATTAGTTTTGGCCATCAAATCGATAAATGCAAAACAAGATGAAAAGTCTGCACAACTTGATCATATCTGGGTGACACGTAAGTGTTTGGAAAATTGGGGGATTGTTTGGAAAGGTTTTGTTTGTTTTTATATAGCAAAGCAGGAATGAAAAAACAGCAGGATTTTCAGATGAATCATCAGATGAGTATTTCTCCAAATAGATAACTGCACAGTTGCCTTGTTTATCGGCACACTCTGTACAACCTCAGCCGGGCAGAATGCTTGATAAAGCACATACCATCTCATAGTCTGATGCCTTCCATGGCATCCTTTTTTCACAAAGTATTCTCTGCACTCTGAGTGGTGTTTATTACACCACCTACCCTGTGGTGTAACACTGAGTTGCCAGTGGAGATTCACACTCTGTAACCATTTATTTGAATGTCAAGGACAACACAGAAATCATCACTTTATGAAACGTCTTGCCCTGTTGAAACTTAGTGCTCTTAAAAAGATGTCTGGTAACTGCTTAAACAAGCATGTCCATCTTGAGGGAGGGCAAATGTAAATACGTGCAGGAAGTCTCCGTCTAGCTACGTTACAGTGCGGAAGTCGGGTATTGAACGTATCGCAGCGGCAGCGTGGACAAAGCTGGCGGGGGAGAACTGCCTTTAGGTTTCTGGTAAGAGGCTTTCTCCTTTGGAAAGGTGAATAGGTGGAATGAGCTACTGGAATGTCTCAGCAGAAGCCTGCCCAGGTGAGAGGGGCTTCATTCTCACTGATGCAGATTTGGGTACACCGTTGTTCTTGTATCTGCAGGCTGGCTTGATGATATTGGTTTACCTCAGTACAAAGACCAGTTTCACGAGTCCAGAGTTGATGGGAGAATGTTGCAGTATTTAACTGTGGTAAGCTAAAATCTTTTTATCAAACTCTGAACCTCAGAATGAAAAAAAACTTCCTGCGGAAAAGCAGCTAGATTTGTATGTGTTCTGTGCCACTTAGAAGGCTCTCTCCTTTACAGAATGACCTTCTCTTTCTGAAAGTTACCAGCCAGCTGCATCATCTGAGCATTAAGTGTGCCATTCATGTGCTGCATGTCAACAGTTTCAACCCCCACTGTCTACGCAGAAGACCAGTTGAGGAGGTAACAGAATGCTTAAGTAATTTAATTTAAACAAGCACTTACTACCTTATTATTACACTCCTCAGTCACAGCTACTAGGGAATTGCCTCTGAAGCAGCACTTGTGCTGCATTCCTGCTCTGGACTATAACATGTACTCACTGTAACAAAAACCTACTCAGTCCTTAAATGCTCAAGCCATTTATTAGTTGAATTTCACACATTTTCCCTTAAAAATTATTTCCTCAGTTTTAAGTTAATTCAACTTCCGAGAGAGTAATTTGGAAGGCTTTTTCTTTGGCTGTCTTTAATTCTAAAAGACTGTATGGTTTTTGCCTTATCTGGTCAGCAAAGCTTATTTTCAGTTGTAGTATGACAGCCTTGTCAATAATGCTCCTCTCAAAATGATCCTTTTTTTTTTTCACACCCAGCATCTTTATTTGAGAACCTGACGCGATACATAGGTTTCATCTGTACTAGACTGTATCTTCCACCTGATCAGAGGACGTTTGAGAGATGCCTTGAACAGAATCGGTGTCTAAGAATTGGGGAAATACTCCTCTTAGATGAAAAGAAGGAATGATGTTTTCATCTAAAGTAGGGGTTCATTCTGTGGACATGCTGTGACAGAACAGGCTCTGTTGTCACCGTCTTTTCTGGTTTCTTTAACAGAGTAACGTTTCGCCTTCTGAAGTAGTGCAGTGGTCCAATCACAGAGTGATGGAGTGGCTCAGATCAGTTGATCTGGCAGAATATGCACCAAACCTCCGAGGAAGCGGTGTGCACGGTGGCCTCATTGTAAGAACTCTTTTGAACACCTTATTACTATCTACGACAGATGGGCAGACTGTAATGCAAGCCATCTTTTATCTGGTGTTTGTCAAGCAGGAAGAAACATGTACTGGCATACACAAAAAGAAAGCACGATCATGCATTTTACAGAGCATCTCATCCATGCTTCTTAATCTTACAAAGGAAAACTAAAATAAAAAAGGAACTGCTAAGACATTTTTATAATCAGTGCTCAGCTGTGTATGTGTCTAACAGTAACAATAGCACATTTAAAAAAAAAAAAACACACAAAAAAACGTACTGTGGGAAAACTGCTTACTGTTAAAGCATTGTTGAGTGTTTCTTGGGGTGGGTTTAATGCATCCTGGGCTGACACCTTGCCCCAGGAAGTAACTAGCTGTTCTGCACTCAAATCCATCTTGCCTGCCATCAGGAAGGAGGGGCTATTTGATTCAAAGCATTAAGTATTTGTAGCTTAGTAAAGGCAAGAGTTCTGAAATACTATGTTTCTAGTATTCCAGATTTTTTGCAACAACAAAATAGGAAAAATTGTGCTAAGATTAAGTTTATCATTTCAAAGTAATACAGCAGTAAAAATATAGCAGAAAATGCCCCAAACAACTTTGTTCAATCCTAGCAACTGTAAAGTTTGACGATAAACATAATTAGATGTTTGTCTGATCATACTCACGTTTCTTCGTGCTTATTTTCATGCATATCCTACCTAAAGCTAACAACTGTCATACTGCTGCTGAGTTATTAAAACAGAGAGCTGGAATGAAGAAACCGCTCTGGTAAGCACTGCGGTGGTTTGCTGTTGCAAATATCTAACCGTATAAAAATAAATGTTTTGGATAGATTCTTGAACCTCGCTTCAACGGTGACACGCTGGCGATGCTGCTGAATATTCCACCTCAAAAGACGCTCCTGCGACGCCACCTAACAACCAATTTTAATGTATTGATTGGACCAGAGGCACAACAAGAAAAAAGGGACATAACAGAGTCAACAGCATACACGCCTCTGACCACCACTGCCAAAGTTCGGGTACGTACTGCTTTTGAAAACCAGAATTACAGAATCTCAGCCTTCCTCTCTCCTTTCTTATATCAAGGCATGTAATTCATAGCTTTCTACCTGTTTAAATCCATTTCTGGAATTAGCATGCAGCCCCATCTTTTCTTGGAGGGCTGTCTATCTAGATGTATACAAAATACACTGTATTGTTTTCCCAGTTTGAAAACAGATTTATGTAGTTCAGAATCTATGTACACTAGTATATCAAAAAGGAAAGGATTTTAAATGTTTAAAGCACGACCTTATTTTTCTTTTTTAAAACTTGCTTTCTTTTTATTTTAGCCAAAGAAACTTGGATTTTCACACTTTGGAAACTTAAGAAAAAAGAAATTTGATGAGTCAACAGACTACATCTGTCCTATGGATACCAGCCCAGGCGCTACAAATGGTACTCAGAAGAACTATGGTGGATACAAAGGACTTAGTCCACTCACTGATAGGGAACTGGACCAGGTGGGACAAACAGACTGATGCCATTCTCATCTCATCCTCTCCTTGCATTCCACAGCTTGCAAATAATCCAGTGTTAGCATATAACAGTATTTGCTGCATCTGCATGAACCCATTGAGAAAGCATTGCCTATGGACACTCAAAAGAGTCCTATACTAAGAATGTCAAGGTTTGGTGTGTGTGTGTGTGTCTTTTTTAAATCAACATAATTATGAACTCATCCATCTTCAAGCCCTTTTTCAGGAATATAACACCTTTACACCGCCTTCCTGCGCGACCTGCTGTAGGGAACCTGCTTTTGCAGGGGGATTGGACTAGATCATCCCCTGAGGTCTCTTCCAGCCCCTGCAGTTGTGTGATTCCCTATGAAGGTCTGTGCGTTTTGACAAGGAAGGCAGAGGGTGCAGTAAACACAAGACTTTTGTACTTTGAGCTTTCCTAACCTGAGTATGGCGTACACCTTTTTTCTTTTACGGTTTTTAATGTGATAAGTTTATTTGGACTAATTTGTAGAGAACTATCAAGTTATATATTGAAGTACAACTGGATTGTATATTTTTAACAGATTAATCAAAGAATCCAACTGAATTATTTCATTATGTACATTGGGAAGTAGTGATGCTTGAACAGTATACATGAAAACAATGGCCTCAGTAATGAGCAAGATTATTAATAAACCAATACTTAAATAATTCACTTCTGTTATTTAGTAGTGAACTGCTTAATGAAACTGTGTCCAGACATTGCAAACAATGAAGACTAAAACCCAAACTCTGTTCAACTTTGTTGGTGTGTAAAGGAATGTAAACCCTGAAAAACAGAGCTACTGGAGGCTTGTGTGGACGTGGGCAACACACAAGACGCAGACAGAGGCAGCTGGGGTAAACTGCCCTATTTCCAGGGACCTTCAGCGAAGCATTTTAAACGTCATGAGAGAATGGTCACAAAATTGATAAGACTAACTGTGGAAGTCCTTCTGTCATCTGCATGGTTTCCTGCACCTAACATCTCATTTGTGTTCATTATCTAACCGTTGCCTTTTCAGCATGCGTGTTAGTAAGAATAAAGTGCTGTTCCTACGTGGAGACGCTAGCAAAGCCTGACAGATTTGAATGTACAAACGCTCATTTAGTATGGCTGTGCTGAGCTGGAAGGGAAGACGTAACTTTGAGCTTAGAACATGCAGTTCTGTTCGAGCGGTACAGCAATATTCTGTCCTTCACTAGGAGAGCAGCCTTTCACTTAAGCCTGATTTCTGAGTGTGTGGTCACACCGCAGAACCTCAGTGCCCTCGTACTGATAACCTTGCTGTATCCGAATAGGTAGGGCTATCTCATGAAGGACTGTTACCACTTTCCTGTGGGGTATATTACCAGAACCATCATGGGTTTCATCTTCTGGAAAATACTACTCTTCACCGATAACGTCAACCACGCTATTTCTTTCCTTGTGTGAATCACAGTTCCAGTTTCATGGAATCGGTCTTTCTTAACTGGGACTCAGCCCTTCTATCATCAGTGCCATCTGTCATTTTGATATGCTTCATAGCATGGGACGTTCTTGTTAGACGCAGCTTTGCAATGTGCAGAAATCAGAGCTTTTGAAAGTACAGCATCGTCATTTGTCCAGGCAGAGATACCTCCCAAAGATGCATGCAGAGTGAATAAAATGGCACGTACTGTCTGATTTGAACTAGTTGCTGACTACTTTTACAGATGGAACATTCAGAAGGAGCAGTAAAGCAAATAGGGGCTTTTTCTCAAGGCATAAGCAATCTTACGGTACGTACCGATTTTACTCCTTTTGAAGTCGCAAATGTATTCTGCTAAAATTCAGTTAAAGTTGGTCATTGCTGGTGGTGGTTAAGAAAAAGTGGGTCACTGTTCTTCCTGTGCACCTCTTTATAGCCTGCTTGCACCCTGACAGTCCAAAACCAAAAACTACTTGAATCATATTAGAAATTAAGTCTAATTTAGGCCTCTTTTAAGTTTTCATGAACTCTGCTATCTCTTTGACCCAATGTCAGATATCCATCCCAAAGTCTAGCAGAGGTAAGGAGGTAAGGCTGGAAGATTTACAAAATTTCATGGGGAAAAAAATGACTGTATGTATTCCTGAATCCACAGCAGCTCTTTTTTTTTTTTTAAACGAGGTGATTGACTAAAGATGCAATGAACAATGCCACACACGACTTTTGTGAGAATTTTCTCAAGCAAATGTTTACTATTTAAAGCAGCCATTCAAGAGATTCCTTGTAATTTTATGAGGCTCTAACCCCCTCTGTTGTGCATCTGATCTCATTACAGTTGGGTTTCTTTAACTGAACTATAGGCCCCTAATCGAACGTGCTCACTCCTTCTAATACTGCTGCGACTTTTTCAGACAATGCTAAGCCAAGATGAAATGCTAAATGACAGCAGATTTTTAACACCTACTTTTGAAGACTGGAGATGATGCTTCGGCGTGACCAAGACCACTAATACCTCGTGCCTGTCCAGGGGGGTGGCCAGGAGCAGCCTGACGCTGGGGTACAGAGCAGCTTTACACCTTTACTCTTTTTCTGCCAGCGAGAATTACCACGTAGTGTTTAGTACTGCTAACGTAGCAACACTTCACAGGTAACTCTCCTCTGCACTGTTTTCCATAATATGTGATGTCAAATAGGTGCCGAAAGAAGTGGTACGGAATTGTTTCTTATCCAGAGTCTGGAAAGCCAATATATTTTACCCTTATATGTTGTCCTCTTTTACATGGTATGTTTATGTACTGTTAAAGGAAAAATCTTTTATAATTTTTTATTTTTGTAAGTAACTTGTAATGCAGGAGTCATTAATATGATGGTGCACCACGCGGACTAACCAGAGCCACTGAGCAATTCAGACATGCTGGCAAGTGCAGCTGTAATGGCTCACTAACTCTGACTGCAGTCTTGCCAGAGCTACTTTCCCTTTAAAGGATTTTAATTGCTCATCCCTTTCACTGGTACGTGTCCTGCCCTCTTATTTTTCTAAGCTCCGCGTAGAATGGGAGAAATAAAAAGCTATACACTGAGACTACAGTGAACTCAAAAGCTGGCTCTTTGTTTAACAGGAATGTTTTGATTGTGTTATTTTTACATAAGCACTAAGGTGTTCATGATCAAAGGCAATCAAAACACTTAATGAAAAGTGTAACTTTAAAATATTAGAGTAGTGTTTGCTGTACTCGGTAAGCGCAGCAGGATGTCCAGCATGATTCGCTGTTTTGTTTGAAATGACAGGTCTTGAAGTACAGCTGCTGATGGGGCCTTTTCTGTTCTTTCCTGTTTCATCTGTGGTCAGTACTGAGGCACATGTGCAAGGATCGGGATGCTCATAAGCCGTCTGAACAGCCCAAACAGTTCAGTTAAAGCCTTCTCAGCCCCGCACCTGGCTGGTGTAAAATACAGCGCAGGTTTTCAGGAAGACAGGGAATGATAATAATACTATTTTCTTTCATTGGTACAGCTCATTAAACATATGCCTGCAAACAGCCTTCAGGACTGGAGCCGATAGTAGGAACTGTAACATTTGCATGAGAACTGGTGATGTTTTTATATTACACTGTCAGCTGTCTTTTCATTCCAGTTACAGATAAATTTTATTATTTTATTTAGCAATCTTGCTCTGTCATGTGCAAAACGTGACTAGGGAGCAACAGGCAAGTACTACAATAAAGCAAACTTTTGCTTCTTTAAAACACCTGACAAAGTACATCTGTTGCTATCCTGCTGAGCTAGGCAGGACAGCAGTACTGTAACAGAGGGAAATTCAGCCTCTGGCTACTTAAATGAAGGGCAGTTCAAGGGTGAAAGCATCTCCTTGACAGCAGCGGTCACCTGGGCAGTCTGGTGGCACGTCCCTTTCGTGTATTAATAAGGTACTAACAGAATATCTTAGTAACTAGAGAAATGCCAGAAAACAAAGCTGTCCGACTGTAAAGAAAGTCATTGTACAGAGACGGATGGTTTGCATTACTCTTTCCTTTCTGGCTACAAGATGTTGGTTTATTTATTTATTATAACCTGAGGGCAGGCCACTCCCAGCCATAAACTTCCCCAGATAAAAGGGAAATCTCAGGTACTGGCTGGAGAATGTAGCAGGGGCTCTTTGAGCGCTGTCCGTGGCGCACTCTAGTCCTCACTCCATGAGACTCTCATAACCCTGCACCGTATCGTCAGATTTTAAAGCCTAAACACACGATTTAATTGTCCAACATGTTAAAATTAGGGTTGAATCACCAAACAATAAAATGGTGATTGAAAATCCAAAGGAACGAGAAGTTAGGTGTACATCAGCCATGTAAAAATACTTAGTAAAGGGCACCAAACACACCAGCCAGGCACATCCCTGATCTGGCAATGCAGTCAGCACTAGTGACCAGATCATATACCACAGGCACATGAAATCCTCTGTTGGGTTAATGATCAGACACAGCTTATCCTGGTTGTAACAACTGCTCTGACAGGGGCAGCCTTAATATCGCTGAGGTATTCCAAGCTGTTCTGCAGATTTCTTTTCACCTAAACTCCCTGTGGTGTTGTGCTAACCTGGCTGTGAATATTCAGTCTACAATTTTATGGTTTTGTATATAAGAAATCCTAGTTATAATATAGGCATTAAATGCTTACATTTTTGACTGTTATGAATAAATTCTGAGTATTCTTCCATTTCTTCTTGACTGTGGAATGATTCTAACACAAATATGGGTGGTTGATCTCTTAATAGGGACAGAATCACAGTCTGAATGCCTGTGTCTTTCTCTGCATGGCTACAAATGTAACATGAAGTACAATGCCCTATGTCAACCTTTAACTAGGAGATTATTTTCCTTCAGATGAATAAAAATATTTAGTGAATGTATATTTGTTAGCTTCTGAAGAAACAAGGTCTTCTGTCTCAGGGATTTTTCAGACTTTACAGCAACTGTGAACTAATTCCTGAAGTTGAACATGCAGCACTGCATGCACTGAAGCATAAAAATCAAATGCTACATGGTAAAAACAGTCAAACTCAGCTGTGCCTTGTCTGACTCAGCGTAGCCTGCAATAGGAAGGAGGAACCCATGCTTTCTCTTAAGCAAACTGCCAAAAGAGCAAGCATTACAACTGTGACATTCAGATCATTGCTGGAGACTTCTGTCTGGATATGCGGCCCAGAGCGTCCCTGTATACCTGGCAGTGATCGCGTAGCTAAGGCCAGCAGAAGCCAGCACGATGTTACACAATAATCCTGCATAAGAACTGCTACTGCAGTAATAAGCAACTTCTGTGCTACCCTACATTCTGTTTAGATGCTTTTCAGGGGCATCTAAAAGTGCCCCTTTTAGATCTAAAAAGTGGCAGGTGGTAAAGCGCTGCAAAATAACCTTTTGGAAGAAGGCTGCCCTTTGTTCTCTCCTTCACCTGCATGAACTAAATGAATTACCCGTAGAGCACGCAGGTCATCCTGGTCCACTGTTATAGCCCTCTCCCACATTCCGTCTCTGTGTTAACAACCAAGTCATTTCAGCTCGGTCCTACCTCTCCAATTACATGTTTTTTTTTTCCTCAGAGGTGTAACATTTCATACCAACGAGGTCAGACTAAGTTACTTCCTACATATTTCATAAACATTTCTCAGCTTCTTAATATTAAAAATTGAAGTTAAAACCCACAGAAATTAAATTATACAGTTAAAAAAGTACACGCACAATTAAGAAATACCGCACAGCTACATACCGGTTGTTCCTGTAGGAAAATACGCAGTACTTACTTAAGAGAAGGTATTGGATGACATCGCTGCTAGTAAGCGAATGTACTGCTCTTGGGATAGCCGAGTTTGTCCAGGCTGGGCTGACAGGCAAACTGAATCATGGGCGGCGGCCCGCACATGAGAATGAGCGTCTCACTGCCGGGAGAAGGGAGGTGGGTTTTAATCATGTCTGCGGTGATGAAGCCAGAACTGTACTTCCAATCTGAAACAAAGAAATTGAACGATCAATTCAGCCCCATACAGTCTGAAGCCTTTGTAAACTGCGTACTTTTACTCATATAGCAGCGGAAGATTCGGCGAAGTTGGGCCACCATCACTGCAAGCAGAGGTCGGGACAAATCTCTCACTGAGCTCAAACCCAGTGGTCCCCTTTGAAAGGGACAGGCATGCGAAGGACAGGAATCTGGCTGAAAAGGGTTTATGCAGGCTGCCAGGCATGCCAGCCTGTGAATAAACGATAGGTTTAAAACAAATTAGATATCCGGTAGGAGTAAACAGGAAGAATAAACCAGGTTTTCCAGTGGAGAGGGGTCACCCCGGGCAGTCGAACAGGGCAGATACTGAAACACGTGTCATTCAACACATTCAGAAAAACCTGGTGAAGTGACAAAGTTTGACAATGACAAAAAAATACCAGGTGATTTCACTTCAAGTGAGCAGAGTGAGAAAAACAATGCCAGCTTCACACGTCAAAGTACGTGCGTTACCCTGATTTACCACGGAAAGGTACTGCAGTTACAAAAACAGCAGCGGTTTGCACAAGAATAAAGACATGTCCAGGGTGTACGGGAGCCCACCTTGTGGAGGCCTGTCCAGCGTGTACCACAGCGAGAACTGATCGGGATGCCTCTTAGCGATGTCTTCTAGCTCGGCTCTTAGCAATATATCTTTTTCAGTCTGCAAAATGAGATTGCTGATTAGCTCCAAACCATCTTAAGATGGCTTCTGATGTGAGCCTATCTAGCATGGAACAAGATGCAACAGTTTTTTTTCTGCCTTACAGGATAGGCTCCTGTCATTACAGGCTTCTGTCAAATCAGAGTGCGAGCATCAAACGGTGAGACTCAGCAGTCACCTAAACACAGTTTTGAAGACGGTAATTTGAACGACTTCTGAACCCAGGCTAAAACCACAATTAGCTGGATTTCTGTCTGACACTGGCAAATACAACACGGTGAATCTGTTAACAGGATTAAACAGAAACAAACGCTGTTTCCTTTAGATCAGCGAAGGACTAGGATGAGCAGAGGGATAAGGATCTGTTCACACTGTTCATTCCAATACAGGAATTAGGGAGTACAGGTGAAACTAAGAGGAGCCATCTCAAAGCAATTAAAAGAAGGTGACTGGAACGATGGCAGCACCGTGGTGCAGTATTGGTAGCTGCCGATAAGTTTGTGATCCACTTTCTCCTTCTTAAATCATTTTAACCCAAGACAATATAACAAGAACTTATTGAATAACCACGTCCTGCTCCTGCCTATAGCGATCAGTTTAAATGTGCAGTCTCAGATCGTATTTTGTCGAATGCTGGCTGAAATTACAGATGCAAGAGACACCAGAAGGTTACGAAGCACGCAGAGCACTATCTTCTCAGTATCACATCAGCTTGAAAACTCAGGACAGCAAAAAAGGTAGGCCATGAAAGAACAAACAGATGGGTCGGTACACTCACCTGATTAGCAAAGAGAAGGTAACATTTTGTAGAGTCCTTAGGATCACTTGTGATATGACGGATCAGCTGCAACATCGGAGTTATTCCTGTTCAAAACAAAGCAGGTAAAAATCAGGCATTTCCTTCAACCCACCTAAGGCTGCAGTTTCAATTTTCCTGCTATCTTCTGTCAGTCTTCAGTGGGAGCTTAGTTTGCAGAGGGCTACAAAACACTGAATTTCTAATCGTGTCGAACGCAGAGGTTGGGGATTTCTGTTATTCCAAACATCAAAATTAACACAAAACCACAACACTTGTAATTTGGAGCTTTCCTCTTCCACATTCTCTATCACAGCCAGCAATTTAACCCTCAGGACATTCTCCTAAAATATTTTTTGTCACTGACACTGGAGCTCAGAGAGGTGAAGTGACTTCTCTGAGGTCACACGGTAAATCAAGGCGAAAGCTACAAAGTTGCTAGCTCCCAAGATGGAGCTCAAGCCACCAAAATGCTTTAATGTCACCAAGCACTCGTAAAAAGAAATACAAGCTGGATGCTGATGATGCCTGGATTCAGGAGGGAGGAGATCCAGCGAGTGCTCAACTCCTAGAAGACACAGCTTACTCAACATTTCAGACGTGCTCCTTACCCTAAGTGGACCCAAACATCAAAGCCATGCAAGCAGTGTTAGGGAGCAGCTTAGACTGTGACCATGGAAGTGCTCTGCTACCGAAGCACAGCGTTCTAGACTCCGTCCTCACAAGCAGCCATGCAGGCCTCTGCGTTCTCTAGAGTGACATCTGCTGTTAGGAGAACAGTTTTACCTGTTCCTCCAGCTATCATCCCAAGGTGCTTTGCAAACTTCTTCTGTGCTTCAGACTTCTTATCAGGCTTGATCAGAAAAGTACCTAGAAGAAATATTAAAAACCTATAGGTACATTAACTCCTAAACAAAAATGGATGCAGCTTCCATGGGAAAATATTAGTGCGTCCTACCAATTAATTAGGGCAGCTCTGCTGGAAATGCTGAACGTGCTTAGCACAACACTGCGCCCAAAGAGCAGCAACCTTTGTCTCTGTACGCTCCTAGCTTTGACCAACTGATCTGCGCCTCCCCTGCTACCCAACAGCATTTACAACAGACTCAAGGACTCCCGCAGCACCCAGCAGCCCCTGCAGACAAGCAGGTTTCTTCAGCCGCCTCCATCGTCCTCACTGGCACCATGGAGCTAGCCATTGCCGGCCGGCCATGTTCAGAGTTCTGCTGAACCAGCGTCAAGCGTGATGCCGCAACAATGATCAGGTATGTTGGAGCCTCGCACGCTTTCATCAGGCACTTTATTTTTGTCACACATTTCCAGTTAATGAGATCGCTGTGACGCTTGCAGTCAGTTACGTGACTGCCTTGTAGTGTCCTGCGCTAAGACCTTGCTGATTTCTGCTCTACATCTGGGTATACCACCGCTTCAAAACTGTGACAAAACCAGGCAGTTTGTGTTGATCTCCAAGGAACAACCCAAGTGAAAAGCCCATGAAAAATACCATAGACAAAAGGTACTGGACATACTCCAATTATCTTTAAAGAAGTCTGTAACTAGTAACAAACTTTCCCAGCTACTGCTCTTCATAGCAACAAATCAGAGCAGAAAGGAATGTTTGTGGAACATACAGCACTCGTGTCCCCGGAGATGTAACGGATTCATCAGTGTATTATTCACCCTAAAAGGTCATGATACAGGGAAGTGCTGAGCACTGATCCCCCAAAGTAGAAATTCTAAGTGCACAGTCTCTCTCAGTCAAGATCAACACAAAAATCCGTCAGTCTTTTACTCACATCGTGAAAGAGGATTACTTCTCTGAACATACTGCTGCCTCCCAGTCAGCTCAGACCTGGCTTAGTAATGGAACAGAGCTGGCTCACGGTCAGCGGGTTGTTCAGGAACAGCGCTGAGATTCTCAGGGGGCATTTTAGGCCACAGCCTCTCTTGCATCTGGAACATCTCTCTGCGTATCTGAGGGATTTCCAGTGCAGCCTTCTTAGTAATATAATGCCACGGCAGATTTTTCAGATTCAGTTATATGCTCCCAGGAGCAAGACAACACCCAGCTATTACTCTGTAAACACCAAGTACTCTTTTCCATCGTAACCAACTCTGACAGGCTCTTGGTTGACACAGATTTCCTCTTTTCCTCTTTTCAAAGCAGCTTCTGTACAAAGATATCGAGGTTTACAAAATACCTCTGATAATAACCAGTGTAAGCTCCTCCCTTTTGCTCTCCCACCTTCGTGTCACAGTACCTAACCCCTTGTAGACCAGGAGTCCGTTTGGCCCCCTGAAGTCAATAACATCTCCAATCTTCATATTGTCTAGGTGCTGGGACATCTTCCCACCTTCTGGGAACTTGGGATTCACATTTTTGTAGTAGACCTATAAAAACAAGCACTTCTATGTCATCACCCATTAGCTTTCATGCAGGCAGTATGACATCCTGAAGAACATTGTACTGCAGGTCTGAAATTTAGCATCTGACAGAAAGATTCCTGTGCCGTGCAACAGGAAGCAGCCAACGCTAAGTAAAATGCTCTCCCATGGCACCTGCTCACATGCTCTCTGCAAACAGCCAGGCTAGTAAGAACAGGGGGCAATCAGATAACGCACCGGTGCCCTCATTTCACCGTCCCTCCAACAAGAACCTTACGTTAACCCAGTTTTGTAATCCCTCCTTCTGAAATAGCATTGCTGCATCTTTTCTCCTTGTGGGTTTCCCAGGCAGTTCAGCCACATGCTAGGTGTTCAACGTTTCAAGGCACATGGGAAGTATTACGTAGTTAATAGCCATTCACTAGGTGTGTAATACAAAGAACAGACAACACATACAAAAAGCCCAGATTTTCGCCTAAGTATAAACTCTGCCTTAGAAAAGGATTAGAAAACCCAGAAGTCCTGGGATCAAATCATCCTGCATTCCCTAGCTTACAGGATCTCCCACGTTTCTGTATCCCAGTTTCTTAATAAGCTCATTAGTACTACTTCTGATGCGTACAGACGTAGAGTTGCACCCTCTCCAGGGTCACCACGGATTGCTCTTACTGACTTGTTACCGCTAACAGCTGTTAGCAGTAAGTACCAGTGGCCGCATAAGCCAGCTTGAGGGAGCGATTGCTGTTTGTTCATTGCCAAAACCAAAATCCTAGGAAAGTTCCTGCAGCTCTGCCAAAGGAGTGACTGCCTTCGCCATCTCCCCTACCTCGACTATTTCTCTGTGACATACAGCAGGTACGCAAGATACAACTCATTATCCAAAGATAACTGAAGTGACTTTGCCACGCGGTCATCCTACTCGAGAGGAGACCCATCAAACGCTACACTGAACTAAAATGAAGCACTTCCCTTCCTTCCCATTACCAGGGTATCTATGTTAAAGGAACCCGAAATTTACCTTTATGATTAAATCAACATAGCCTTTCGTCTCATCACTGGAAACCGGGGTATAGGCTCGGATCACCAGATTACCATTGACTTTTGCAGAAAGGTAAACATGTTGGCCTAGGGAAAGAGAATTACAATCCAATTATTTATTTTTTCATCTCTTGGTTTCAAATTTTTCTTAGGCCTGGAGAAGACAAAACAGAAAAGCAGGTATTATATAAGCTGCTAAGCACAAGCCATGATGGAAAAAATCTTTGCAATATAAATGCTATATAAAACATCTAGTCTCTCTCTCTCTTTTATTTATTTATTTATTTATTTTTTTAACCTTAACCTCTTAATCTAGTCAGGAGATAATGTTGCACAACCTATTATTTTCATAGCAGATTATTGCTACCATGGTGCGCACCATGCATGTGTATTCTCAGTCCACCTTCAAATAAGAACGAACACAACGAGAGCATGCTTTTCTACAACCACAACAAACTGCTCAGCTGCCACGTAAATCTTAGTTTCCAGGGAGATGTTATTGTTACGCATCCGCTGCTGTAGATAATAATAATAATAGTAATAAAAAAGGGTCTAGGACAGGAAGTTTGGCTTTCACCGACTGATGTTATTCTGGGTTATTTTTGTTGTTACGTGTTAACACCAGATGCGTACTGTTGAAAAAGCTGATCTCCTTCACAGCTGTAATTCCTACAGTTTTTCTCCAGTTTATATAATTTGTAGAGGGCACCTACTTTGCAGGATTTTCTCTTCTGTATCTAGACTTGGTATTTAGCTAATAAAAATGCAGGATGTGCGGCCACCCAGCTTTACAGGCATGAGCAGAGAGCCCTTTTCTTTTCTCAGCAAGAGTTTAGGATTTATGAAGCACAGGGTAACCGAGGAGAGCCACTATGTTACAGAATCAAAGGTAAGACACAAAGAAAGCAGGAAATAAATAGCAAAACCGTGTTGTAGAAAGTTTGCTGTTCATTCTCAAGTGTCACCTATGTTTTGGATTCTACTGTTCTCATTTTCATTAATGAAGTGAAAGTTAGGATGCGTCTGTTCACACAGAACAAGAAACAAGTGGTATGGTTTAGCAGCAGCAGTTTCTCAGAGCACATTTCCCCAGGTTTCTGCACCAACACATCGAGAGCAAAGCTTCTGGCCACATTCCTCCTCCGTATCTCCTGCCTCCCTAACGGCTGCAGCTGCCACAGCAGGGCACACCTAATGCTCCAAGAGGCAGACTCTAGAGGTACCCACTTCTTTCTGCTTGCTAAGACAACTGAAACTCCTTACCAGGGGTAGCCACCTCAGCCAAACAGCACTTATCTGTGTGTAAAAACAAAACAAAACAAAAAAGCAGGAACGATGCTAGCAGAAAGTCTTCATTTTTAGCAAAACGATCCTAGTAAAAAAGCAGAAGGCAGGAATGTAATCTGACCCACACAGTCCCAGGATCATATTCCTGAATTCGTAAGCATAAACTCCAAATAAATACGAGCATTACAGGGCATGCCCCCACCCATTTATCATTTGTCTAGTTAGCGCAGTTAGTTCAGTTACATGTCCCATACAAGCCTGGAGAGAACCTGAAGAAAGACCGCTGCCGCTGACAGGCAGCATGCAGGAAGAACGTGCTCACAGCATAGAGCTGGAAAGACCTCGACACTTGCCCATACAGCAGGGGAAGCTGCCAACCAGTGCAAAACAAACAGGGCTCGGTCTGCCACATCTGCAGACCAGCAAGGGACACTTCCCCCTGCACGGATTACCATTAATTCAGGGTCCAAGGTTCAATGCCATCAGATTTTCAGGGTACAGAAAAGGCGACCAATCCTAGTCTGAAATGAACTTCCTAGTGCAGAAAGTAAGCCAAAGTTACACACATACGTACGTAAATCGAAGTTAAATGCATGCTCTGAACATTGCAACATCTTCTATATGGTTTTATTTTCCCCTTGGTTTTGCATGCAACAGTTACAAGTTCCCCAGGCATAAAAGTTGTTCTATTTCTCACCTGTGAGTGTGTCTGTATTTGTCAAAAGCATGAGGGCACAGAGAGAAAAAGCAGAACACAAGTAGCATTAAAAAACTCCGACATACCTTTTCTGCCTGTATCCTGAGCAGCGGTTCGTTTCCTCAGACCCAGTTCAGTTTCACCTGAATCTCACATTCTTGTTCTAAACTACACCACGCGGTTTAACACAAGCGGAACAAAGCACACACAGAAAACCTGACACATGACTCTCGGGGAAGTCTGCCTGACGTTCCCCTTTGACATCACAGCTTGCAGATGCAGCTTCCAGCTCCATGCTTTGCTGAGCACCAAATTCCCAAATGGAAATCCAAGAATTATGAGTACACTTAAAAATGTTAAATATCAGAAATACATGTAATTAAATGTTTTCAGTATTTACCAACGGGTAGTCCTAATACATGATTGGGTGAAGGCAGCCCAAACCGGAATTTCTTAGTATCGTGACTGATTTCCTATTAAAAAAGAAAAAAAGAAAAAAAAAAAAAAAAGAATGAGGCCAAGATCCCCACCGCTGCGAATCTTAAGCTCTACTCAATGCGCTGTGCTTTAGTGACCCAAGTTCTCTGTCAATAAGCCAAGCCAAATGCAAGGAAGGGAAGCAGAAATGGCTTTGAAGATAAAGCTTAGAGCTCTGAAGCTGTAGTCTTTTCCTCCTTCATTTCAGAAGGAGTGGCTGTCTCCGGACTGTGCAATCCCTACAGCATCTTTACATAAACGAGGCCTGTGAACGCTCTGTTGCCAAAGGGCACTTGGCGCATTTTGCAGTTTGTGGCCAAAGATCAGGCAGGACAGGACAGGCAGGAGCACAGGCTGTCGGAGTTACCGAGCACGGGTCCCGGGAGAAACAGCCCTAAGCTGGGATTTAAACACACGAAGCAATGAGTCCGGCTGCCTTTAGAAACAACTGCAGACCCCAGCGCTGGCCCAAACCTTTCGGGACTCCTCCTCTTCCCTGGGGAAACACGGCAGCGTGGCTGCGGGAGTCGCCGCCGCCCCCGCGGGCTCTGTGCGTTTCCCCGGTACCGACGCCGAGGGAGCCCACGACCCAGCGCCCCCCCCGCGGCCCCCCAGCA
>VXAV01000742.1:610303-620479 GCA_013399715.1 Alectura lathami | reverse complement strand
GGAGGAGCCGCGGGGCGGAGCGGCCCCGGCGATGCAGCCGCCTGCGGCGGGCCCCGCGGGCCTTCTCCTCCCCTGCGCCGTCCTCCCGCAGACCCCGCTGCCTTCGTGCTCAGCGGAAAGGAAGCAGGGGATGCGGCGGCTCTAGTCCAGCCCCAGCGTGTCTCTGGCCTGTAAAATAACAAAGTTCAAGTCTTCTAGGCAAAATAGCATGCAGCCTTTTGTGTATCGAACGACACAAGGTTCACAGCTGAAGCCGGCGTCCTTCTGTTTTCACACAGAAAGATGCTCCCTCCGGTCTGGGATAGCTACAGACGTCTTTGTAAGGAGGAAGAAAACGGATCAAACCCATGGGAAAGGAAGGAATGCCAGGGATAATGTCAGTGTGCCACTGCAGACAGTGAGACAAGAAGGTAATAAAGCCGATGTATTCATTTTTGAGTGCTGCTATTATATGTAACTTGTAAGAAGACAAAGAAAAATACATTCAGCCTCCTGTGCTACTGAAGCACTGACTATGGGAGACCAGAGGATCACTACATCGCCACTCTTAAAATTGCTTTGTTAAGGCTAAGCTTTCCTCACCCAGCTTCAAAAGCAGTGCCGTCCTAGGTAGGAGAAGAAGGCAACGACAAAGTAAAAGGATAACAAACCTTTCACACAGATGCTGCCATTGCGTTGAAGCTCAATAATGTTTTCAGCATCTTCTGCTACACAGCTAGAACCCAGATTTCACACAACACTCACTTCCTCCCCTAGCCTGTTGGCAGACACGCTTTTACAATGGACACACGTCGTGCTGCCGTGACGACGACCTCCCCTTTCCAACAGCAGCATCTAATCAACAGCGCTGCAAAGGCTGCCGAGGTGGGCAGCGTGGCAGGGCTCCCAGCACGCACACGCCCCCATCCCTACAGGGCAGGACCACCACTTCCGAGCTAAGAAGGAGGACTTGCGGTCACAAATGCTTGTTGTAACTGAAGGTCAAAACAAGACATTTTTGGATATAAACTTTTATTCTAAGTATTTACTAAGCACAACGCTAGTGAACAATGCAGTGAGTCCTTATTTGCTTACATACAAGGTTACAAGAAAATATTTTTACTTACATGCCAACAGAGAAGGTTTATACTCAGGTTTTAGGCACTCGGGGAGCCTGACTGACCTTTTAAACCAGCAGCCTACCATTTGACTGTGGGGTTCACAAAAGTCTCATGCAACTGTTAAGAAAAAAGTGAACTCTGCATAATTTTTGTACAAACTAAAATACAATTCCATTACATCAACTCCATTGAAAGCATTTTTTTTTTATTTTTTTAAAACCACATTTCATCTGCATCACAAAACAGTTCACATTTATTTTATCGATAACAATTTCTGCAGCTTCCAATAGGCTAGCAAGATACAACAAAAGCCAAACTAGATTACTTGTAAAACTGTACTAGCAGAAACTCCAAAGGTCAGCATCATGCAGTCAAGCACAAAGTACGCACCTTAACACTCAGATCCATACAGCAAGTATGTGCTCCCCATACGCACTGGGAATATCACGTGACACCAGTTTATCAGCATATACCCACTGCGCTCAGTAGCGCTAGTACAGCGGGTCCCACCTCTAGCTCTTTAACCGCTGACAGTCCTGTATTAGTTCAATAACCAGAAAAGTAACTTGACATGTATTTTGAGTCATCTTGCTCCCGGTAAGCAAAGCAGAACCATGTGCAAGCCACTAGACACACGGCTCCCAGCACAGTGAAACTGATATTGTTAGCAAACAGCAACTTCCACACTGGAAAACTGCAAAGGGTGTTTTCCGCCATTCCTTTCCAAAGACCTCTTCCAAGTGCTCATCAGAGGCAGAACAAGCACACTCTGTCAACAACACAGCTGTGCCTTACACTTAGGCTTTGAAACCTAACCTGAATTTGTCCTTCCACCATGAAGGGTTTTCATAGTTTCAGAGAAAGTTCATGCCCCAGATTATTTTGTGAGCTTTTGCTTGAAACTTTACTGTGGAGAGAAGAAAATGGTGGAAGAGGCCTACCNGGGACAGGGTGCTGGAGGTGTCCTTCTGCACAGCTCTTGGACCCTTTTTTTTTTTTTTTTTTTTTTTTTTTTTTTTCCAGCTGCAGAACAAAATTATAACTTTAAATAAATTGTAAGTCCTAAACTAATGTCATCAGTACAGTTGGGTTACTGGCACCGACTATATGTATGGGAAATACATCTCTAAATGTTTTCGCCATTGACATCAACAGAAACAAAATGAGATCTCTTACTTCCATTCCAGTTATTTTCCAGGCCATTGAGCCAAAGGAGGACCACACTCACGCTACCTGTTGTTCTATCAGACAGATCTAGTTTCTAAACACTACAGCTGTGCACAGCACAGTCTGCAAATCTAACTGGAGCCTGTCATCACAACTTCTAGCGCAAGCTGCCATTAGGGCATTACACTCACTTGGCAGTGTGTGGATGACACAGTACCTCTGTCATTAAAGGGATAGATTAATTGGGACATTCGCCAGTTATTGCATGCTGCCAGAGGCTGCTGGCCCGGAACACCTGCCATTCTGAACATTCCCGTTTGAACAGCAAGTGGTTTGCTAAAACAGGAAATACTAGCGGCTGTTTCATTACTTATTGAACATATGAACGTACCCAACTTCTTGAAAAGCTGATGTTACTTTTTAATCAAAACATCAACTTCTCTTCAACCCAGAGATTTGGAACAGAGCCCAGCAAGCTGTCTGATTTAGAAGACAGTCCAGCACCTGCTGCTTTGTCGGCACCTTTGTTAGACTCCGATGACCATTGCTGAAACCCTGAAGTGATTGGAATCTCAGCTGGCTTCGTTCTCACATTCCCTACAGACACAGCAACATCACACTATAAACCTTGGACAAGTCATCAAGACTTCGTTTAGACTTCAGTCAACGCTTCCATTGCTAACCAAGATTAAGAGGCCTAAGATAACACACTGTACATTACTGGCTGACAGCACTTTAAGTGGGCCGGTGGTTGATGCAAGGGGAACCTTAGAGCAAGCATGAGAAGCATACCCCCAGCATCCCAGGTTCTTGAGAAGCTGTGGATGGCTGAGATGAGTATTTCCACCCAGCATAGCCCTTACTGTGTAGAATTCCTGACATTCACAACAGCTCACTTAATGTCTAGAAAATGCCGTCCAGAGGAATTTTAATCTTACCAAGCCACAGAAATCTGGAAATCTTGCACAATACACAAGCTAATACATTGGGCTTCACAGTGATGGACAATTCCACTGCGAAGGCAGACCAGAAGGCGGTCACGCGAGTCACTCAGGATCACTGCTGACCTTACCTTGTATCTTAAAACCCTGAGCAGTTTTGGAGATGGTTATGCCCACTCCGCATTTGGTGGCAGCTTTCTGCTAAGAACCAAAGGTCTTTTAGTGCAATTACATGTAGAAAAATTGTTACAGCAACGGACAAATCAGGTAGTCAAAGCCTGCCAACTGTAGCCAGGTTTCTAAGCTGATAGGAGTATTGTAATACTCAAATCAGTCAGAGGCCCACAAGGACCATCATCTGGGCATACTGAAGTACTATTTTCCAAGCATTTTGTTTGAATCACACCACTAAACAGCAGACAATGTTCTTCTGCTCCTCAGAGATGTACTACTACTGCCATTGCCTAGGTCCTCCCAGCGCCAAAGGTAACACTCCCACTGACCTTACCGGAAAGATCACCGACTATCCCTTCAGCTGTTTTACACAGGTGCTTATTTCATGTTCATTTTTGCTCTCTCCAGTGCTGCATTCAAGGACATGCTTGACATACGGCATATGGCGACTCATTTCTCCAATCCTTCCTTCTAATATAGATTGACAGAGCGTCAGAAACCAGTAAATAACTTATGCATATCCCAAGAACACACGTAAGGCTGAAGTCTCAATTCAGGTAAGCAGGCAGTACGTAAATCAAAGTATCAGCCACTTTGCAATCTGTTCACCAATCACAAACTAACACACTCTCACCAAATTTTGCTTTTAATGACATCAAAGTGTTTTACAATTTAGTCCATCAGAACTGCTCTTTTGACAGTTACACCACAAAAATGGGGAGATCTACAAAAACAGAAAAAAAAAATAAAAACACCAGGGTAAACTTTGCAACGATCATCACAGGCTGCCAGTAAACTTGCCGAAGTGGACTCCCTGTCATCATGCGGCACTTCATACCTCCCCACCTCCTCCAGCCCTAGGAAATGAGGCTGCAAAGCAGCACTAATGAAAAGCACTATTCACCCGGAGGAGAAACGCAATAAAGACAGGAATAACAACACATCGTGACAAAAGAAGATTTTCAGAAGTGACTAACCTGCTTCTGAGCACCCACCTAGACATACTTTAAACAGCCTAAATTTCAGGAAACAACAGACACGCAAGTATAAAAACGGTATCATGGAAAAGGCCTTAAATAAAGCATTTAGCAGTAGCAAAGAGATTCATTTAATTGTTTTTTGATTGTTTTCATACATACCGCTACCATTAACACTCTGCTTGATCCAGTCCACAAAAAAAACAACATTTGTGTATACTCCTGGGTAGCTCTTTTGCCCACAGCCCACACCCCAGCTAGTGATTCCGTGAAGGGTGTAAAATCCTGAGTCATCTTCTGAAGCACAAACCAACGGGCCGCCAGAATCACCCTGCACAAGGGTAAAGGGATTTTGTTGCAACCTAAAAGCACTCCTTGAGTTTTTAGAAGATGGCTTCGGATACAATAGGTCCAAGCTGCTCATGTGTTTGGGGGGTCTCTTTTTAAAAAGCAGAGAAAGTAATCCCTCTAAAAGGGATGTACTTTTTTATACAACATGAGTGATGTAAATCCTACTGGTAAGGGGTGTTTCATGGTAAATCATCTACAGCCTCTTTGCAGCAGCTCCTAGTGAGGTTTCAACACTTGTTCCTTCTCAGAACCCATCTGGCCATAGCCCAGCTATGAGAAAGCAAAGGTGATGTGAGCAACTTACTGTACACGAGTCCTTGCCATCTTCCAGAGGGAATCCAGCACAGATCATCCTCTGAGTCACTGCACTGGGAAGATTCATGTAATAGGTCTGACACGTTTCAAGCACCAGGATAGGGACTTCCAGCTGATGTAGCTTTTTACTCTTTTCTCTGTCTTGAGGTAAAAGACATCTTAGAAACCAGCAGAGGCATTAATAAATGATACAATGCCTGCCACACCTTACATCGCAAAGAACAAAAACCATCTCCTGGTCCCTTCGGTTTTTAATTCTGCCAGAGCAAGGCTGCTCTCCACTGTGCATCTCTAGGGCTTTATACAATCTGCTTATTTAAGGCTTCCAGAAAGCAGCTTTACTCTTCTCCTTTTCAAAAGGCCTAAACCTAAACTAGCTGATTGCTTTACTCCTACTCATTCACACACAAGTCTAGCTGAGCTTGCACAAGTGAAAACTTTTTAACACATTGCGCAGTCGAAGTACAGATAGAATTAATGTCACAACACAGAACAAACCATAAAATACTGCCACAGCCCGCTCAGCCCTTGAAAGAGCAAAGACTACGTACCTTCTTCCTGTGCTCCCCATCCTGTGACAACGCACACCCTGGAGGGCTGAACCACTTCCTCCTTGGCAGGGAGGCACACTGGGCGCACGTAGTGGTTGAATTCTAAGGGCTCGGCCAGTTGCACTAGCGCGATATCGGAGTCCATAGTGGTCTTGTTAAAGCTTGGATGTATAATATACTGCTTTACTGATCTTTTCTAGGAAAGTAAGGATATTGACATTTGCTGAATGACCTGGGAATTTAAGTCTTTGGTTTTATAAATTTTCAGGCCATGTGCATGATGTCTGAGAAGGCAGAAACATCTAAAAGCAGCTGTTGAAGTTACCAGCTTTCATACAGTAACAAGTCAAGATCATGCCTCTTGGACATGAGTCAGGGGATGCGCAGGAAACTCCATCCAGCAAGTGTAGGAAGAGGGTCTTGGAAAAACATTTGGCCAGTTTGAGTAAGGTGGAGAGCTGTGCCCTTATTATTTCTTTCTTGGTAACAGAGGCAATATACTCTTCACTCAGGCACCCTGTAGGACACCGGAGTTTTAGATTTCATTACTGATTAAGGCACAGGTCTGTGCTGACACAAGTTCTCGGGCAATCACATAGGAGCTGTTGTGCAAGTGTGGATTAAGGTCAGCATTCAGGCTGGAAGACTGCTGCATCATGAACAATTTGAGAGATGCATTTATATTAAAAATTATTTTGTAAGATTGATTTGTATTTTGTTATTAAGCAGAATTCAGAGTACCTGTCTGTATTCTTGCTCTGTAAGATCATGAAGTCCCGTGACCACCATCCATAAGTCTCCGTATAGTTCCCTCAAAAAAAAGGGGTAAGTACATTCTCAGGTTGGTCCCACCCCAAATAAATACCGAAGCACAACATATTCCTGGGTCAATACCACCTGAGGACCACACTCCTGTCCAAATTTACGGAAATCTTCCCATTGACTTTAAGAGAGCATAAAATATTCTCACGATGAGGCCATGGCATCTCCCAAACAAAGCGTGAACTCACAGAAAGATCAAGTTTATAAAGACTAAGGGCGCCTGGTGCAGAACGCAAGGCCTCCATGCTCTGCACCACCCAGGGATGGTGCTGGTCCGTACCTTAATGAAAAAACAGGCAATGTGTAACAACTCGTATCATCAAATGATATGAAGAAATGCAAGAGAAGTATTTCATCCCGTTTTCTTAACCAAACCCTCTCACTCCCTGAAAACCTGTCACAACTCCCTGATGAAATCACAGTTAGCCAGGAACACAAATTCTGATGTGACTGCAACACGCAACAGAGAGATCCTCCTTACGATAGCTCTTAAAGCAGTAGTTTCAACACTAGTTTCAACACAGTACAACAATGTTCCTGACAAAATTTTGCAAACTGATATTTGGGAATTTTAATGCTAAAGTCCAAAATGCAGACCAGCATTTTCATTCCAGATTCCAATGGAAAATACACGTATCTAAGCATCTCTTGCATTCTGGGCTCTTGAAAGCTTCCCCTCATTTTCAAGTAATTGCAACTTTATTTAAAAACTGGGTCAGAATACTTAATTATCATCAATCCTGGGAGGATTTTTAAAAAATATTTTAATGACCCAAGGTATGTGGAATTTAAATTAATGTACTTCTGATTAATTTGAAATTGGAAAAGTGTCAGGTAGTTCAGCCTATGAGAGGAATAATCAATTTGCATTTTAGAAAATATCTTAAATAATCTGAAAGCCACACTGACTACCCGCTTGGTTTCTGCCAAATAAAAACAGAAAAACATCCATGTAATCTGATTTAACACACCAATAGCTTCCTAATAAGGTGTAGGCATAAAAGCCTCTTCTACACCCTCTTAAAATCCATACAAATTTAGCAATCTTAATCTTTCTGATGAAATCATGCTCTGTAAATGACCCAGAGAGAAGTTACCCAAGAGTAAGTGATTGATGACAAGTATCTTGTTATCTCTTCTGCAAACCGATCTGAATGAAAACCAAGCCAACAGAAGTAGGTTATTTCTTAAGTAGCCACTGTAACCCTAGTACATGTTTGTGGAGCTAAAGAATCCTGTACTAGCCTGAGCTGCAAGTAGGTGGTAACCAAAATTGTGCCAGCCTCCTTGGGCACAACTACCATCCTGCAAAGAAGCACTGTGCGCTGCAGACATTCCCAGAGAAGGGTTCATCCCTGTGTACTTACCCAGAATTAAAGCAGTGAGCAGCTGTGACAACCCATTCTTTGGCAAGAACTGCTCCTCCACAGATATGCTCATCTGAAATTTGTATGCTGACCTGCCAAGGCCACGAGTATGGTACAGCTTCTTCGCCTCCAACTATCCTACTGAAGATAAACCTGGGCTGATTTGAAGGCACTCCACAAACATCACCTGGAAAAGAAAAGATTAATGTCTCAAGAAGTTTTTTTGGGGCTAAGACCGACCAAGCAAAGAACAGCCCATTTAAGAGCTACCCCACAACTTTGCTGGCTTCTTCCCCAACACCATTTTTGCTACATCTTTCAAGTTTTCTCCTTACAAATCATCTACACGTTTTGAGATAGTATGAGGAGGTGATTTTTGCAAAAAAAAACAAGCTTCGCCAAGGCGAAGGCAACTGTTTATGGGAGGATTTTCAGATCCTACGCCACTTCACAAGTTTTAATCTCAGACGTACGATGAATACGGACATATCTCATTCTCCATAAACTACCAGAGGTATATTAAAAAAAAAGTTCTAAAACTCTGGTTATTAATTTCAACTACCTTGCACTCTTTGCAATTATTTTCCACAAAGCAGGGTGTAAATAGACTTACAGGCTGAAATGATGTCATTGTATTGCTCTAAATGACTTAACAAGTTGAAGGATACAAGAAATAATAGGTTCTGTTATTTGAAAGCTAAAACATCTTTTTATTTCCTCAGCATATCTTAATGAAAAATCTTGGGACAATTCAGACTGTAGCCATTAAATATTTGGAGAAAACTACATTTAAGCTATAGTCCTAGACGAACTCCACATTCCCATGAAGAAAACGAAACTCAGGTTGACCTACCTGTGGTAACCTGTATTTCTTCTTCAGACACATCCATATCTTCAAGTATTTCCTCACTAGTTGAATCCAAATTATCTAAATCTAGCCAATGAAAACAACAAATGTGTTAGTGGACTGTCCTGAATGATATTTTTATTACAAAATGATTTTTATTTCCTTTATACTCATTTCTGTAAAAGGAACAGACTTGTACAGCAGGGATCGGTGCTATTACATCTTCACATGATAGCAAAGTACCGCTTAAAATGTACCAAAATGCACCAAAATACTCTTACACAAAACAAAACCCTGAGGTTTGAGGGAGATCCATTGTTTCTCTTTATCCTTTCAACAGCTCCTTTGTTAAATGCCTCAGCAGGTTCACAATAAAGATTTTTTTCACTGAAACAATGTATCAGGTGAGAATTTCCTAGAGCAAAATCATTGGGAATATCCAGATTCACTGCAGAGCCCTTTGTGCTGCCCCAGTGAGGGAGTTTCCCACATTACTTCTATTACCTGTAACATGAACAAAAGTGATTGTAGCTCTGAATCCTTCAAAGGTCTCTGATTCATCAGAGTCAAAGACAACCACCATCATAGAAGAGGAGCTTAGAACAGGTGCTGGTAGGGCAAATCCACATGATTTAGCTAAAGACAAGAAAGCAAAAGTTCACAGCAGATTAAAATGTAGTTTCTCGTACTCATCTCTTTCAATAGAATGCACCCAACATTCTGTGCATTCCAATTGCTACACAGGAGGGTAAGAAAAAAAAAAAAGAAAGCAAAAAAACCCACCTATGCACAAAACAGGAATAGCTAAGCAGACTGAGGCTGAAGCACTGTTCTTTTATTCCTGTCTGTTCAGTAATCATCTCATAAGAACAAGGAGATTCTTGCATTATTTCACAAGATACTGCTGCAGCACTCACAGTCATAGGTTGCCGTTACATACAGAATACACTGGAAACTTGGGTTTCCTTTCCAGCGTTCCAGCACTAACGTCTGCCAGAGCTAATCTGAGCAGCAGTATCAGTGGTGCTGCAATGCTTTGACCGGGACAGGTCTCTCTTTCTTTTGATGTAAGCCAAAGGAATCTCCAGCAAGGGGCTGAGAACTGCATGAACGCTCATCTTGAGTGAAGAANGCAAAAATACACACTAAATATTTCTATCTTCTATTTCTGATAAATATGTAATACTTGTCTTTTTTTTTTTTTTTTTTTAGTTTACATGAATTTAGATTGCATTCCAGAAGAACCAATACAAACAAGTATTTTCAAGGCACTGAATCTAGTACCTATAGCAACACCTGAGACTCTAGCAGTGAATTTGAGTTTACACTGTGAAACAAGGCTACTGAAAATCATAGGAGTAATAGGTCATCCCCAAAATCTGTCAAAAACCAAAAGCCAAACCAATTTCTTCTTCTTTTCCCACATCTTCATACACAGTCACGGCATCATAAGAGCAATCTTCACTCTCTTCTACTTCAAAAGACTGGTACGTAAGCTTTAAATTAATTGAAAAAAAAAAAAAAAAAAAAAAGAAACCTTGTTTTTGATTTCAAAAATAAAAAT
>VXAV01000742.1:597458-608198 GCA_013399715.1 Alectura lathami | reverse complement strand
GCCTCTCGTCGTGTAGTTCAGATCACAGGTCACAATCATGAAAACACGAGTAAAACATCATCAACTGAAATGTCCTCTCTGCGTTTAACTGTTGTTAGAATGAAAGGATACACCAATGGATTATTTTAGGAAACAAAGGGACAGCAACTTACCAACAAGCCTGTTGTCTTTTGAATAGATGGATAAAGAATCATAGTCACAAAATGTTTCCGGCTCTATATCAAAGTGAGAAAAACGAAGCAATATATAATTCCCTTCCGGTACAAATAGAGTCCATATACACAATCTGTAATGACAAATTTGTTCCTATTCTCAAAATTGTAACAAAAAAAAATATATATGTATATTAAAAAAAAAACATAGGCATCAGGAAGAGTTTCTGGGGAAGGTCTGTGTTTTGTCTACTCACTGGTGGTTTTGATAGAACTGTTCAGGACTTCCAGGAAAATTTAATTCTCCTTCACTGTCCGGGAGTTTGCCATCCTGAATACTACAAAAAGCTGCATTGCAGAGTTAGAATGGGAAGAATCAGGTTAATCATCTGTTGCACCAAACAACTCAAACATGTAGAGAACATTGTGAGACTCATGACTGCCCAGCTGCACCTTGTTTCTGATGGCAGAATGACACTGGGTCTTCCCTCTCTCCTCTCTTTTATTTGAAATTACAGCAAGTCGTTTTTCAAGCACATAATTTGGAGGCAAACATTGAGCTCTGCCAGTGCCCTGTCATGTTTTCCTGTAAAAATGCTGGTGCTTTTCACCTTCATTTGCTAAATGAAGATTTTGGTAAGTATTTTCCAGGGAGGAAAAACACAAACCTCAGGACATAAACACCCATTGCTGCCCATCTGTAATAATGTTCTTAGCTATTTTATGGCAGGATACTTCTGCAGCAGTACGATATGGGACTGGGAGGAGCAGAAGCTTTTTCCTCCAGGTAATTATTGCTAGGAACTACAACTACTTGCAAAAATGCCTCCTCTTGCATTTCCTTCTCCTTGCCAAGGTAATCAGTTAAGATATTTATCAACAACAAAGTACACACACACAAAAAAGAAGGAATTCAGCACTTTTAAGATTATCTTACCTACAGCTTCCTAGGAAGACCGGTAAACATTTTCAAAAACACACAGACAGCACTTAAATACCAAATTCTCATTGGCCTAAACAAGTCTGTACACATTTGTCATCTGAGAAATCTCATTCTAGATATTAAAAACAGAAATTCTAAGATCTAGTTCCTTGTATGAAGTTGTACCTAGTTGAACATTGTGCCCAACAAGAACATAAGCATGGCAGAAAAGCATAACTTCAATTGTAAAATAAATTATATTCAGAAACAGACAACAGACAGTAGGTTCAAAGACTGAATAAAAGTAGTATCAATTTACCTCATATTTTCTGTTTAGTATCTATACTTTTATACAGAATCAACTTCACTAATTGGATTTCCTGCATTGCTTGAAGTTCCGTTCTACATTTTTCCCATTAATTCTATTTGCATTTCAAAAAAATGATTGCCTTCTAAATGCATCTGTCTTAAGCGAAATTCCTTGAAGTCACCAGTACATAAGTACTATTCTACATAAGTAATTTGTTTACTGACCCAGGAAAAAAAAAAAAGAATATATATTTAAAGTACGCATTTTAAAGCGCTTTGATGAGTCATGCTATGCTTTTACTTTCACAGATTACATATCAGTCTGTTTGAGGAGAAGGCTGGTTATGCTTTAACAGATAGAAAACGCTGAAAAAATACTGTACTCACGTGTGGAACTTTTCATTTTCAGATCTAATGAAGGAGGGATAGGGAAGGGGGTGAAAAAAGAAGAATATATTACTGTAGTTTCATATTCACAACATAGGTTTTAACAGCATGAAATGTTTATACAGCTAAGCACTGATCCAAATTTGAATGCTTCCTGGAGACATAGCGCCTACAGTAAACTCGGCATGGAATCCAAATTGCAAGTTCAGGCAGTGCTGACTTCAGACTAACCAGTCCTGCAGTAACTACCTCTAGAATTAACTGTACACTGACAGGCCACTGCTCAGTCTGAGCAGCACTCCCACTGTATGTACCTGCTGAATAAATACCGTACATTTCAGGTAGGGGTAGCAGAATCCAGCTGCTACCATCGCATCAGGGACACAGAGATGCTGAGCCTGACAGCAGTTACAGGCAAGATTCTTTGCACCAGTGTAGTCCTGTAAAAAAGTGGCAATGCAATGGAACCAGGAATTGTGTCCTCACTTTATTTACCAAATCACTTTTTCTGCTCATTGGAGCCAACACTCTTTAAACAAAATTACCATAATAACTAACTTCTTTTTACTCCTGAAAACCCAATGATCCATTCTTGTAGATTCTTATTGAAAAGACTCTGCCTTTCTTTTATTTTTTTCTAATTGAAAAAATATTTTTCAGAAGCTAAAGGCTCTTCATTTTTCTCTGACATTAGGAGGGTCTTTTTTTTTTTTTTTTTTTCCCTTACCATTGGGAAGGTAATTACCTATTACCATTACCTAACGAAACCTCTTATACACCCCTCCTCAGGTTTCCCATTCTCCACAGTCTCCAGTACCTTTTCAAGAACATAGCTCAAATGAGAAGAAAATACTAATGCAGATTCTTAATGCTCTGAAATTAACCCTTGGACAGCTTGTCATTTACATCTGCAGCAGCATGACATGGGTAGTGACTGATAATTTCCATGGTGTCCCCCTGTACAGAGGACATGTAGCCTTTTGAGAAGAGTGAAAACACTTATTCCACCCTATAGTCAGATGTCCGATCCAACATGTTTTAGCTGAGAAAAATGATAAGCGACTTCAAAGAGGTGCATATGGAATTTCAGACACTTTCAACTACTTAAATTTCCACTTTAAAACAGAAGTATCAGACCAACTGGCTATCTGGATAAAAGGACCATCCTTAAAGGTAAACAAACAAACAAACAGAAATAATACATACATCATCCAGATAGAAGACAAAGTAGAAGAGAAACAAGCATTTACAACATTCTCAATCTGTTTTTGACAATTACCAATCTGTACCATGCACTTAATGGCATTATGAAAAGCTATGAAACTCTGACAGCAACAATGAGAAAAATATTAGTACTACATCTTGAAAAAGATAAAACTAGATGAAATATAATTACAAGACAGAAAAGTTGTCACAAGTGAGAGAGAAATTATTGTGGAAACTTAATACCGGCACTCATATTTTCTTGAATCCAGGAAAGCACTATACTGAGGTCTGTGAATATTCCTGGAGATCCTCTTTCGTAATATTTCTTCTTCTCGTTACCTATCCAGCCACGAGCACATCCCATCCCCCAGGAGACCACACCAGCGAGAATCCAGGCACCATGCTTACGTCGGCACAGAAGAGGACCCCCAGAGTCTCCCTGTAAGAACCCCCAGAATCCGCAGGTCACAAAAGTGCGTGTTTACTACTGAGCAAGCCTTCAAGAGTTCATTGAGTTGTCTTTTGTAGCATAGTAATAAACCTGCCACACAGGGAACAGTCGTTTCAAAAAAAACACCCAAAAAAACTCAGCTGTAAAAATCCCTTCTCTTCAGGATTGTGAACAGAGGGGAGAGAATTTAATTCACTCTTAAGTGTACATATGCTGGGTTTCTGTGTGACAAAAGGAGCCAGGAATTTTCTTTTTTTCCTTTAAGTTTTCACAGAACAAGCAGCAATCACTTTTTTTTTTTTTTTTCTTGTTATCCAAGGCAATACTTTCTGACTTCCTCGATAGTATGTTAGCAACATTCACTAATCAATGTATATTTAAAAGCCCTAAACATTATTGCACTGGTACATGTTGTGAAAGTGCTGTCAGGAACCTGTCATGCAACTCATACAACAATTAAAATAGATTCATGGAATTAAGTGCATTCTCCCATACAGATCTTTTCAAAGAATTCACACATGAAAATAAAATATCAAAATTTGCAGTGTATTTAATCACTCAGGCATTCACAGCCTTGAGCTTCTGTGAAACACTTGTCAGTACACAAGGCCCTCTGTTCAACTGACCTGACAGGCATCTCTTCCCCCATCTGGAAATCCAGCACACATTATAGTGTCACCTTGGATGGGTTTCTTTAAAGTTGATAATGCTCTTGAACATTCCTTACTGTTTAGAATTGGTAGATTGACTTCATACAAAACCTGAGGGAGCACTCCATCTGAAACAACAAAACTTGTTCCTAAGAAACACTGAGCAGTGAACTTAATGGCACTGCTAATACACAAAGAAAAACATGGAAACTTGTTCCAGGTCATTTTATGGTTACGAGCATGCTTTGATAAACATATCGTTTTTCATACATAAGCACTTTTACTTGAATAAATTTCAAAGCATCTCCAACACGAGATATAGGTTCCTATATTTTTGTGACCCATTTTGAGATAAGTCACAGATAGAATGAAGCTAACAAAGACCTCATCTTAAGATTACAATTCTTACATTCAATTAATGGTTTCTTCTGGTCTGTCTACACCTTGTGTAATCAAGCCTTTAGCTTCAGAAATAAGCTAACACTGCATATTGGAATGGATACAATTTTCAGGAAAATATCCAAAACTGAATAAAAAAGTCTGGTAAGAGAATGTTCACTGATGTGAAACCATCTGCCTCCTACACAGACAGGGATTTGCTATACAAGTCATTGCCCAATCATTGCAAGAACAGGAAGAACAAAGGAAGCAAAGACTGACACAGACACTATGAAAACAGAATGTCAAAGAACAATTCCAGTAACTTACTCTCTCTTAAACGGCCCCAGCCACAAGCAGTGCAGATATATCCTGCTTCAAATTTTTCACCTGGATGAGGAAGACACGCTGGCAAAACTGATGAACCTGCCACACATGGAAGTTTCGTGATACGTATTTGAAAGAGCATCATAACAATAATTTTTAAAAGTGTTTTATTTCTCACTTATTTCTTTAAAACTGAAAGATAATTATTTTTGTGGCATCTGAAAAATTAATCTGGCATTTGACAATTTATCTGTGCTTTCTCTTGTTCACCTTCCCCATAGATAACTTTGGTCTTACTGAATTTGAAGGCTCCATCCAGCTTCAGAAGTGCAATGTCATAGTTCATCGGTCTTCTGGGGTCAAAGTTTGGATGTTTAATGACATATTTAACAGGGAGTGTCTGCTCTCCCTTCTCCCTGATTCTCAAATCATGCTCTCCTGCAGTGACATTCAAATACTTGAGAAGGTTCCTGTAGAATTGCAAAATTAAAATTCAACTACAGAATCTTCAAAATGAAAGGAAAATTGTGTTTGTTAGTAAACAGAAAAGTTATACTAATCATACCTAATACCTATCATCTTTCGATTTTAAAGCATTTAATACGTACAGTCAACATGAGCTGAGTCTGCCCTACAGTAGAAATTAGGAGATAAAAGGACAGAGAAACAATACACTTTGCTACATGCCTGTGTTTAAGTGGTCTACTAAGGAACCAGATTCTATTCTGCATTTAAAACTGCTTGATCACACCGCTTTTTCAGTAGATGATGGAAATTTTGGATATAGGAAAGTACAGAAAAGACCAGTTCTTTAGCATTCTCAATTCACGTCTTAAAAACATAGCGAATCCTGCCTTAGGGTTCCTAGTACCAAATCAAAATGTTCAACAAGGACACAAAAAAACAACAAGCAATCATGATAAACTTGTTATTCCGCTTCAATTTATTCATCAACCTGATGAATTCCTTTTGTATCAGAGGCTTTATGCTGATTCAGTTATTCCCTGTCCTTCCGTAGTTAATATGAACTCTCGAGTTATTGTCTAATTCAACCAAGATGTGATCACATGCCATGTCTGATACAGATCAAATTTATAATTCCAGGTGATCCATTAGTACAAAGTATTAGCTGCCAGGGAATTACAATCTCTGTGAAGACACAACTGAAACTTTGCCTATTTTTTTTAGAGTTAAGGCTGAACTATCAGCACGCAAGAGACCAGTACTATGTCCATTCACCACTTAATTGCATATATGCTGCCAGCTGCTACCTCTGAAAAAAATATTGCAGTGACCTGACAATTTTTAACGAGGTTATCATTATGTTAGATTTTTACCTACACTTCCAAAATCAATCTCTGCACTAGCTTGTAAAGCTATTTCATCTTTGAAATGCACAAAGGCTTTGTTTTTTCTCCCTTTCTTTTAAAACATGGAAAATGAGCAGCATCTTTAAGTAATCTCTACAAAGAGATGCCACAGCACACACACCTTTACAATCAATGTTTTTCTGCACCTGCAGCCTGCTCCTGAAATATCACATCCATACCTGTCTAAGATACAGTGAGCTGCCGTGACCACCCACTGAGCAGAAACAATGGTGCCTCCACAGAAATGCTTTTGTCCTCGCTTCAAGGAAACCTGCATCACACAAAGGGACATGTCAAATAAACAAAACCTTCGTGTCTGCTCCAACTGCACTTTAGGAAGAAAAGAGAGAGTACATGCAGGTACTCTTTGAAGATTCACATAGCTAAGGCTCATGCTGCACTTCAAGCAAACACACTTTCATGGCATTCTTTTGTTCCCTGAGTCTAAGAGATCCTAAACCTTGCTGCTCCCATTGGTTGTGACTTGGTACCTGGATAAAAGCAACATACATATAATGGATGACAGCTCACTGAGTTGTTCAACATGATGTAAATGTCACTGGTTAGTTGAGAGTTTTTCCTTTGTAGGTCACTGGGAACACTGCAGAGCATGGGGGAGTCCTTGACATTTATTCCACAGCCTTTATTCAGAAATAAGTACACAGTTTTCTTCTTTTGTCATTTCTATAAAAATGAAGAAAGGAAGTACTTTGTTCTGAAGATAAAACCACATTTGCTTGTGCAAACCTGCCATGGATGCGAGCCTTGTTTCACCGGGTTTCCCCCAACAATCCGAGTGAAAAGGTTAAGGTAACTCCACGGTTTTGTCTCCTGAAGTTTCTGCCCACACTTAGGATCTGAGAGGTAAAAAGGGGAAAAAGAAGGAATGATTTATTATTTCCACATCTTAGTAATTCACAATTGGAAGGCACGGCCTGGCACACGGGTCAAGTGCAGTGTCTCTGCCATGACAGGAAACACACTTTACAATGAGCTGTCTAGACTAAGGCCACACTGGGCTAGGTAGGCTGCACCCACCATTGCCATGTGCAAATATACGGTGTGGAAAGGAGAAAGAGGACCCAGAGACAACATTTTTAAAAAAAAGATTTACCATGTACCAGNATTCACAAATTAAAACTTTCTGGCTTTCTTTCAACATTGCATAAGTCTATTCTCTTAACACATATGCCGGAACAAGACTAGTTTAAACGCCACAATATTAATGTAAATAATATACAATACATATATTATCTCTTAATATTTGGACCAACTCTAAAATCTTTTGCACTATGACTTCTGTAAGCCCAAGAGATTCCTGACTGCTTTACAGACTGCATCAGGACCAATCCCCCTCATGGTCTGGATAAGAAATTTCTGTGTAAACTGCATCACGTCCACCTGTACAGCACAGTAATGAAGCTGGAGAATGCTGCTGGACAGAATGCTACACTTTGGACTGCGTAAATGAGCAGCTGGTTGTAACGCTTTAGATATCACGTCTGTTTTGATGGCCGAAGTAGAATTTTACAATGAAAAAGAGTGGTTTTCAGAACTTAGGAAATCAAACTGTACATTTCCTTTTTTTTACTACTACAAATTTAAAATGGAAGCAGAAATGTTCACAGAAACAGTCAAGATCTGATTTCCTCTCTAGTTTTGGTACGGATTAGTAAATCTTCATGAACGCAAGAGAACAACTGCAGTCAATAATTGTGTCAAAAAAATATACTCTGGATTTCAAGATGTAAGACAACAAAAGCAAAGACTCATATTTTGTTCACAGTCCACAGGTAACTTGCTAAACTAGGACCTTCATTCATTTGAAGCAGATTTGACAGTATTTAATTTCATTTAGTTAGTTATAAATAATATTTTTTGAATTCACTCTGAATCATCAAGGAATCAAAGGTTCTTAAGAATTACTCATTGAAAGATAACACTCAGTTACAGCCTTGGAATGGAACAAAAGCTAAGGATTAAAATCAGACAAATTATTCTAACGCTTCCTTGAGGCTAGATCTACAAGCTCCCAGGGGTCAAAGCCCCAGTAGCGACAGCAGTGCAGCTTCTTTAGCTCAGCAGCTGACCCCCATGCTTGTCACTGCCTTCGAACAAAGCCTTTATTTCTTAGAAAACTGTTAAACGTGAAATCTTGATCCTACCTTTCTGAAGAATGTATGGTACAGCACGAAACTCTGCAATACAAGCTATCCCCATCAGGAGTAACAGGAGCTTACTGGGGGCAACGCTCATCCTGGGCTGCTAAGAGACAGAGTGAAAACAAGGAGAGTTTTTATAGGGAAAAAGAAGCCCAAATATTACCGCACAGGAGAACAACAACCAATTGAAGTTACTCATTAATCCAGGCATAAAGCATTTAACTGCACAAATAAGTTTGCCAAATTTAACGGAGCATAATTCTTTAATAAGACTTCACTGCCGAAGTCTTTGCTGTAAAACACTAGCTAAAATCCGCCCCCTAAAACTATGATTTTTTCAAGCAAAATTGACTGAACTAGAAGTCAGTATTGCATGCGCTGCTAGCAACACTTACAGGCTGATCTAAACACAGAAGCAGAACACACTTGAACAAAGTATCAACTGCTATTTGCCCTGACAATTTCTACCCTGAAGAGGCAATACTTTATATCTCCTGCATACTTGATATTAGCCAATTTCACAGGCCTGAGAAGCACACCAAGAGTTTATCATTTTGTTGATGTTGACAGCATGCTCAGTGTTGTAAGAGACAAAGATAGCTCTCTGTCTCAATGCATTTTTTTTTTTTTTTTTTAAAGCAGTGTTTACATCCCATTTTTTAAAAGCAATTAAGGAGGACAGGGCTCAGATTTAAAACATTTCAGTATTGCTGCAGTCGGCAGCTCCAGTTCCAAGTCACTCTGATGGCCAAGCCCCACTTTAATAGCAAGTTAAGTGTGAGTCTCTTAGAAGGCTATCTGAATCCTAAATAAAGAACACATCAGCAGCTAAAGTAAGAGATTTCATAAAACAGAAACCGTTAGTTAACTTACCCTGTGAATTCACCACTTAAAACTTCTGTCTCATCAGCTTTAGCAAGTGCTGCCTGACTTTGAAATGACTGAAGTGGGAAATACCACCAAAATATTACCCAAACAATTTTAAATTCATACCAAATATATAAGCACCAAATAAGAGACTACAGTCATCAAGAGACTTGACAGACTTAACATTGGATGACAGAAGCCACAAGTCTAATTTTTCCCAGAAAGGGACATTTATACCTGGGAACAGAAATATTTACACCAGACAGGGAAAAGAACAGTATATTTTCTCGGTTTAACTGGTTGAGAACCTCAGCTCACCCTGTCTTTGTAAAAAATAATTCAATATTCCCAACTTAAGTAGTCCTACAAGAAACATCGTTTTTCAGATGGGAAATGCATCAAACTTTGAAGACAGAGCGACATGAGGCATGCAATGCATGTACGCTAATATGAGTTCCAATCTTAAATACCTTCATACACATAACACGTTAAAAATTGCATTTTTCAAGATGCCAACAGGTAAATGCAATATACATCTGCTTCTAAAGTAAGCTGCAACAGTAATGGAACTGCTTCTCTTTTTGTGGTTAACATCACAACGGAGAAGACTCACGTCTTTTGATTGGGCTCAGGCTCCCAAAGAAAGTCATTCCACAGCTGACACATTAGCCCCGTCAGTCAACATCCCAACAACCGTTCACGTAGTTATTCAGTTCTGGAGTTCTGTTGTTCTTTCCCTCTGCTAATCTCAGGATAACAGAAACCAGCTTCTACCCTGAATATGCAATTTCATAACATGCAACAGAATACAAACCCTGTTGTGGAAACTGTAGCTGTTGTTTCTTCTGTTATAAATACACCAAACTTAAGGCTGCTTTTTTTTTCTACTGGTCCTGCAGAGATCTCCAATACTGCACATTCTGAAATCTGCATCACCACCACCATTCCACACAGATGAGCCATAATCACAAAAACCTTGAAGGCTGCTTTCCTTCATTTGTTCCTTTGTGTTTTGCAGGGACAAATCAAAAGCCCCAAACCCACAGAATCAATTCCGTGTACTGTAGAAGCTCGCTGATTACCACCACAATGACACCTCTTGGAATGATGCCATCCAGCAGGATGATATGAAAAAGAAAAGAAGAAAATCTCAGCAATGATGCTGTGTAAACAACACCTGCCACATTACCAATGAGAAAGAGAAACATCCGGCCCGCTGGCAAACGCAGAAACAATCAGCTCATTTCAAATTTATGACAGACAGGCAACACTTACTGTGCAGCAGCCAAAGAGGTCAGAAAGAAAAAGCACAGAAGGGCATGTTCTGTACAACCTGTCCCTTGCTGGGAAGAAGAAATAGCAGCACAGGTTTTCTTGCCTAGCTATTCTTTGTTCTTCTCTTTCACTAGAGATTTATCTTTCTCCTTCTGAAGCTACCTTCATACGGCGTGCACAGACAGAGGCACCAACGATCTCTCTCTTTCTCTCACTGGCAAGCTGCTGTTGCTCCTAAAACTCGCAGCTTTGGCAGGCAGCACCGCCAGCATCATTCCTGAAAG
>VXAV01000742.1:542061-555905 GCA_013399715.1 Alectura lathami | reverse complement strand
ACATCAGAAAACAACTTAATGACCAACGGCTATGATGATTTGATACATTTCAGATATTCTTCTCCAGCCTGCAGAACTTACTACAGGCACTAGCATTCTACTACACAATGCACTAATCGACTAAAATTCAGGAATACTGCTAAATAAAGCTTTATCAACATCTTCACTCTGATGTTACATAAACAAAACAATCTTACTTTCCTACCTAAAATAAACATTAAGTTTAAGGCTGCTTTATCACACATTATTACTGAAACATTAGGGGGCAGCAGGCAGGGAACTGACAGAAGCAATCAACATTATTAGAAAACGTTAGCTCCAAGTGAACTACCTTATCTAGAATAAGTATGCTTTGTTCTTAGTCCTCACTTCTTTCAGCAAGTCAAAGAGTTCATAATCATAGCTGTATGCATCATTTTAAGATACAGAAATGTACAGCCAAATTCGGATGAGTTCCAAAATAAGCCCAAGTATTTTGCTGTCTTGACTTTATTCCCATCACTGACCCTGAACTAGCTATTTTCAGCTTCACATCAATTATTCCTGTAATTATTAATAAATATTAATAAATATCTGACGAAGGCTGCTCTAAGTGGTCTTCAGATTCATAAAGTTCCTACAAAAACAAAACCATTCTACCACATCTGCTAGGTACTCCGGCCTCAAATCTCTTCCAGGAAATGCTCATTTTCTGTTTTGCTCAGCAATATACCAGGCCCTCCAAGAAAGCAGAAATTGCCAAGGGCTTATTGCATCAAAATCCCATTCCACCCGTCTTTTAAATTGCTTTAAAAGTCCTTCTGGACCTCTGACAGGTTGGCAGTTCCCTAGCATTCCAAGCCACAAAGGGCTTGGGCTACCTTACATCATTTCAGTATGCAGCACAGCATTAGCAGAGAGGTAGTGCCAACATTTGTAACAATTCCAAAACATTTCTCAACTCAGGTTTTCTTTTATCTCAGCATCTCCTGATTTTCTCCTCATAAGAATTGGAGCTATTTATCACAAGGTCATCTCTCCAAATTGAGTAGTTTTTCCGGTGTTTCAACACTAAACTGCTTTTGCCTAAACAGTAAAATATCTCTTCTTGGTTTTGACAGCCCTTTTGATATTATTTCCTTTATTTTCCTTGATATTATTTCCTTTACTTCCCGTACAAAATGGAAGCTCATCAATTTTTCTCCCTGTGCACCTCATTCTCCCTACTGCCTCCACTGAAAACTTCATTTCTTCTTACTGAAGGACTTTCTTCTGAAGGCTGACCAGTATTTGATCTACCGTTTGTTCCTAAAGTAAAGAAATCAAGTACTGGAGCTACCCCAACAAACAGTTTTGCCAAAGAGGTATCCTCTGATAACATACATTTCCCTTCTAACAAGGGGAGCTAAAGAAATGGTTTGTGTTCCCTGCTACACACTAGGAAGTAAGCTCTCATGAGTAGTGAGCACAGAACATAACATACAGCTACAGTTTATTTACATCCTCTCTATCTGTCCCAGAGCTAAGAGCAACAGATGATGTTAGGAAGACTTGGAAAAGCAACATGTCCTCAAGCCTCTTCTCAACAGCTTCCCTTCAAAAAGGGCTTTGAAAATCAGACACAGGGATCTAGTTAAAAAGAAAACCTAAAAGGGGTTTTCAGAGTACAAAATTGATTTATTTCTAAGCATGAATAATTTGTCTCTCACCTAAATTTTTAGGCACATGAATTTCATGTTAAATTGTGTAATTCTAACCTCTGCCAAAGCAACTTTAAATACTGTACCTCCCTTCTTTTTAAAGAAAGAAAAATACAACAGCTTAAGACTAGTTTTAGGGAAAAGATTAATACCTTAAGCAGAATCAAATTGACCAGACACAAAAACTAAATTACATGTGGTAGTCTGACAGACCGACTGAACATTTGCAGGACTGTGCAGACACCAAATCTACCCCCTCCCTCTGAACACCAGCAGCTTACCAAACCAGACTACATGGGATTTTAGACTCACCTTAGTGTTTCATTGAATCTGACTGTAGCAGCACAATGAAATATAATATTAATGCATTCTATAAGTTTTTCCTTGATTGGGTTACTAAGGTCCAGTTCAGGCTGTGTAAGTTCACTTGTAATTACTATTATTTTTTCTTTGAAATCTGGCTGCTCCTCTCTCAATCTGTCAAAGAGCTGTCAAAAAAAAAAAAACAGGACTAAAAATTCAAACTAATAGCTAGTGAAAATACATGTTTCATAACATTTCATAACAAGAAAACACATTTTCTGCCTACATATACTTCCTTATTTCTCAAGATTGGTACGTTTGTGTTTTAGCAATCTTACAACATGTTACTGACTTACCACAAACATATTCAATGATGAAGCAGTACAGTTTATCCTAAGTACTGAAAACCGAAGTATTGCACGCGTTACACAGAAAGTGATTAGACTTTGGTGTGCTTCTAATACTCTTTGCCATCCTAAAATCATCTCTCTCAGGATGTCACAAGAAGGAACAGTCTCTATTAGATACCAGAACTTGAAGCACTTTTAACCTGCAGTCTAAATACTGTTACCCCTTTTCTTCCCAAGAGGGGGAAAGACAGACATGCACAAGTCATCTACTTTTAGGTTTAGAAAACCTTCAGCAAGCCTGTAAAAAAAAAAAAAAAAATCCAGTACCTTCAGAAATACATTCCTGGACTTGTGCCAGTTCTGGGGAACTTCCAGATCAAAAACAGAAGAACACCTGCTTCTCTGGCCAGTCAAGAAAGAAAAAGGGTTAAACGCTGCTCACTATGTTAGAACATCTGAGTACGTCTTATGAAATTGGTGTTTTTCTCAGTAGAAAAAAAACCCTCACCTACAACTGTGTGCATCATACATCCTCCTCATGGTTAACTGGATTCTGGCCCTGCAGCTTAAAACACAGATAATTAGCACACAAGCTTCCCTGAGCAAAGGAGTACTATGGGAATGGAGCAAAATGCACCAGAGATTTTTTACCACAACAGGCCCTTCTTAACTGTACAAGGGCCAACACCTTACAGTGGTAATGCTGCATTGAGAATATGGGACATATCCAGTGGTGTAAGACTTGATTTCCCAAGCAAGAGATTTCACCTTAAGGGACACACCTTAAGGGACAAAGTTGACAAAGCAGGATTTAAAGCCTGTGATTCTTAATTCACAAGTTACAGCAAGGAGTGTTTATTTAAGGGCAGGAAGCCTTTAGGGACTTTTAAATAAAGCCATTATGGTTTTCAAACAGTGCTGCCAGCCTCTGGCATACTGTAACCACTGCCCTTTAGCCACACTAAGATCTGTGACATGCATTACAATAGACAAGTAGTCCCATGGATAAGCATTTAAAACACACAGATCCAGTATCTTATTTTTAGTTTGTATAGTTTGTACCTTCTACCCCATTTCACAAGCATAGCCATACATACTTGTCACATTACTCACACTAACACCAGTACAAAGGGGAAGCAAGAACAGCTACAGCTCATGCAACACGCGATAAGTTAACAGAGGAATTAGGTATCTGAAGACCAATGGAAATAGAAATCTCAATTTTTTAATTTTTTTATTTTTTTTATTTTTTTGCTATTTCCAGATGGAGTTGTCTTAAGCATCACATTCACCCTTTTAGATTGTATACTCCCCAAGACAAAGGATGACTGAGTATCTGTACAACACTTAACAGTCCCATCCAAATTGTGAAAAATTACTGGTAGGGCCCTTGCAACACGACAACTTAAGACAACAGATGCTGCTAAAAATTTGTATCATCTCTTGGAACCATCTCAATTAAGTTGATGACAGTTACAGTACATATTTTCAATCTATTTTGTCTAACCATGTGATAGAGCCAAAACATCTGGATTTAGCTAAACCACTGCACAGGTGTGCAATCAATCCACTTACACCCTTACTCTGGGGACTAAGATGTAGTAGTACCTCACACACTGGTTTTAATTACTAAGACTTCAATTTTGAACCTTTTCCAGCCTCAAAAACCACATCAGACCGTTACAACCTGAGCAAAAGTTGGTACAGACTATAAGCAGAAGATTTGGACCGAAACCTCAAAGCTTCTTATAACACATGAGCTTCCCAAAAGCTATACACAGGCTTAAACTTCAATGAGGCTCAAGTCAGCCCACACCACCACTAGCCTCCCCCCTGCCTGAGTACTACCCACTTTTTACTTGGGTAATGGTGTATACAAAGAGGGGACTGAGAAGCTTTTACTTCCTCCTCTCAAAAGGTCAGTATGAACATCTTTTCCTTGTCATCAGTTTACTGCTGCCTGAAACATCAAGTGGAGAACCTGCAACTGGATTTGAAGAGAGAACTCCACTGTAACTCACTCTGCAGCATTCTACAACATGGTACTGAACTGAAGGCAGATGCTTTAAAGCAGCGAGCCAGAGTTTCCACGAGGTTACAGAGGAGAGTTTACTAGGGATAAACTCATCCTCACAAAGGCTATTATCTTCACTAGTCTGAGTTGTAAGGAAATACAGACCCCTGCTCTGAACAGCTTACCCCTCCTGCCCTAAGTGCATTCATACTTTCTCAGATTCACTTTAAGCACCCTCTAGGCACACATCTTGCAGAGACTACAGTGTGACTGAACACATTTCCAAAGTCTGAAAAATTAAACTGCCAACTCTGACATCCCATAAGAGAGGAAGACATAGCTTTAGCAATTTTTATGCTAGGGATCATTCCTCTTCCCATTATAAATAGGATACACTATGTCAGAGAGATGGACAACTGATAGATGGCTGCGCAAGTATTAAGAATGCAGAACCTGGCTCACCAGAATGTTACAGTAGTAAGTCTTTTCAGGCGGAAAGTAACCCACCTAGTCCACAAATCCACAGAAAATCACTTAGATAATTACTTTGATGCTTCCACAGCNNNNGGTTTACAGTAACATGCATGACTAACACATCTGTACTTGACACACATAATTAAGACACATCTCTGTTTACAAACATAAGCTGCTTAAACAACTTGTTGAGATCTGCTACTGGTAGCATTCAAGAAAAACGCAGCATTAAACCTCATCTCACAGCAAAGAAAATAAGGCAGAAGGAGAAAAAGTTACTTGAGACCATCTGAAGAAGGGTATCAACCCCATCTTACTACTCTCAGTCTGCACTACTTCTTGCGCTTTTAAATCAACCAGTCGACTTCTCCGCACTGCATTACAGCTGAACAACCTCCTCCTAAATTAAATACTAGATAATTTTCCATTACTGGCTTCTCTCGATAATAACAGCTTCAAAAATGACAACAGAAGCACTACATGATCTTAGCATTTAGACCTGTTAAAACAAAAAGCATTTAACAATATTTTGCTTTAGGTAAACCAAAGCTGTTCTCATAATGAAATAGGAGCAAGATACAGATGGACAAAAATGCACTCTGTGAGTAAGTGATACATACCTTACAGCTGGTTATTTCCTCTATTCGTGCTTCAGGTGTCTGCCCTGCTTTGGGTCTTACCAACACATATACTGCCTTTACTTTAGGACAAGATCTGAGCAGCTTTTCCAGAAGCACTTTTCCCATGAAGCCTGTAGCTCCTGTCAGGAGGACATTCTTTCCTTCATAATATTCAGGTATGGAAACCATTATGACCTTAATAGAGGTTAAAAACAAAAATATATTAAAGAACTTCTAACGGTTCAGTTTTGCAGAAGGTATAAACTGCACAGATGCAAATATTCAACCTCATACCTGGGAAAAAAACATGCTTACCAGATATTTGGACTAATCACTAGTAAAAACGTCTTTTTTTTCAGCACATTCCAAAGAGTCCTAAAGGGTCACCAGTCACTCCAGATCTCATCATAAACTGCCTCTGTAACAGGTTCTTCAAGGAACCGGACACCCACACCATTTAAGAAAATAGCTCAGTCTATTTTTATCTCTATGTGCATGGTCCTTAACAACTAAAGTGGCTGTTCCATGTAAACTAAAGGTCATATTAAAATATAATTGCAAATAGATGCTTCAAATGCATCGACAGGAGACAGGGAACCAGCATCTCCCAATTGCCAGCCCTGACCTTTTGCCTGTGTCAGCAACATCCTGTCACCGTGTGCTGAGCCTTTCTACAAAGGAGGTTAGGCCACAGAGAAGGTAAAGCTGGCTGCATGCTAGGAGATTTGCTGTTTTTCTGTCAGTTACAAAACAACGTATCGCCACAGATGATACAAGTTTTCAACCTTTACATTAGTTTTTTTTTCCACCCCCCCCAGAAAACTTACTAGAATTTTCACACAAACTAAAGATTTGAATCTGACACAAATGTGCCTTCTAATGAAGAGCAAGGCACTGTTACTCAAATTTAGCATCGAGCTGAAGTATTGTAGGTTTTGCTTCAGTTAAGAATTTAAACCATAATTATTTATTTCCCCTCTCCCAATCAGCCATGTGGGAATTATTTTTAGTTCTTGATACTAAAAACTGTAATACTTCTTAAGGGTAAATATAATGCTAGTTGTGGTCTCCTACAGCAGATCCACAAACATAGAACACTACCAAAAGGGACAAATTACATAAAACTATGGTTAGAAAAACCTCCCTAAAAGAGAGTGTTTCATAAGCAAAGAAGAGTTACAACACCAAATAACTGAATACAATGAGCGCTTTTCTTCACCTATCACCCAAGAACACAGGAATGCAACTTCTGAAGTGCTTTAGGCTTATTTTGTTGTTGTTTTTGAAAATAGGAAGATATTGCAAGCAAGAACTTATCAGAGAATGTCCACAAGGTGTTTTTCTGTTAGGAATGAAGAATTACAGGCTTAATTTGCACCTCTGCACTAAGAGTACATACATATCTTTGGAAAACTTGTCTACATGTCAGGTACCTTTCACATTCAAGTCACCGCGCTGCGCTCTTCACACGCGCGTACCATGCCAAAGCCTCTGAACAAGCTCTAAGTGGTTACTTGCCAGAAATTAGTTATCACCCACACATGTTCCAGTTTCAGGAATTTCGATATGAAGTCGTATGCTTTGTTGTTCAGTGTGCCAACTTTTAGTCTGATTCCCTTTGCTGGCAAGAATAACTCCTGCAATTATTGGTGAAGTGCCTAAAAAACTGATTGTGGGGTACAGTAGCAAATTTAGAACAGAACAAGCACTGCTATTTGTGTTGGCCATAGGACATCAGCCAAATTTTTTTCTTTGAAAGTTGATGAGATCAGCTTGCTGTAAATAGGCTTTCCTCCCATCCACCTCTTTCACATTTGCCACACACTTATCACCGACAATGAAGCTTAGGAAGCAAGAGGGAACAAGCTTATGAGCCACTTTCTCCTGCCCAATGCAAGTCACGGGCCTACTGTCTCCACCATGGCTCTAGCATAGCAAAGAAGATTAATGATGACTTCAGGTATGCCTTCCCCATAACTCTGGTTTTCCTGATATTTGGATACATTATTCAATTCCAATTCTTCCCCAAGAAATCTCCATGTTTGTTCCTATATATAGGATATGACTTCTGTTCCCTCAGAGAATAAACTCATGATCCCTTTATTGTACCAACCCTGTGTCACCAAGATACAGTTTTGTTATTGTTTTTAGATAATGTTATGATTCACCTGCCTACCCACATTTCATATCCTTCACCCCTTAAGCCCCTGTGACAGTGTTTAAGTACCATTATTTCACTTGCCCTTTCTCAAAAGAAAGCTTAGTACCACTCAGACAATGCCAGTTGTCAATGGTGTTGAAATAGGTGCACTGCTACAGTCCAACTTTTAGGTGGCTGGGAAATCCGACAATATTTAGGGTCATACAATATAAAGAAAACTAGAAACCAGAATAGATCAAAAAGATTCCTGCCTCAGTTATTTCTGACTATGTTTCTTTGAGCATGGGGTTAATGTCAAATCTAAAATATAGGAGAATATAGGAGAATAATCTCCTAATTCAGGAGAATAATCTCCTGAAACTTTTACAGAATACCAAAACTATACAACACCCAGACCTATAGCTATGATTAATTATGATGAAATTTGTTCACTAGAAAGAAACCCACAAACATGTATCAATACTCACATATTCACACTTAAGAGGCAGGAACATCAACATTTGCAGGGGGTTTTGTTTGTTTAAGGATTTTTGACACAACTACTTCCTTTTGGATACTCAGCACCATGTTCCTTTATCCTGCTCTCCAACAGCTATTGCCATTGGTAGTTTCTGTTCATAGCAATTTTCCACACTAACTCTGTCTTCTCCTACTTACATTTCTCTAGCTGGAAACTTCTGGAGGAATGCAGTTGATGATCTTTCAGTAAGCATACGTTGCTGTCCAAGTTACAGCAATAAACACTGGGGTTGTGAATGAATTGCCTAGAAGCACCACATTTGAAATAAGGATAAAAACCACGCATGGAATCTGCCAGTGAATTAAGAATGACTAACATAAATCAGCAGCCTATATTTTTCCCTACCAGGAAGAAAATACAGTCATCTCAACTGCAAGAAAGGGAAACAATGTTCCCATTACTCCACCTTCCTTGCCCTGCCTTTTCTGAGAATCCATCTGGACAGGCCAGTTAGCGCTGCTGGCAACAACTGCCTTCAAACTCAGAAAGAATTTCATCTGACAAGTCTGATGCATTAGCTGTGTTGCCTTTTAAAGTTCTTCTTTCTCAAATACAGTTGCTTAAAGCAAACTACTGCAGAACTACTCCGTAACTATGCTTCAAAATTAGTTAAGAAATAGACATCATTCCCAGAAAAAATTTAGTTTAGCTTTTAACACAAAAGAGGCTGGAGAAGGTCCAAAAAGAATACCCACCTTGCACGGTAACATAGCAGAACCAAGTTTAGCATTGCAGGTTGAAGTGCCAGCAAGCTTTCAGTCTAGTTTTAGAGTACAACTTACTGCATGCTTGCAACAGCTAAACTGTACCTTTTAACCAGCAATACATATTTTTACCAGTCAGCCAATGACTTCAGATGACGTTGGATACTTCTACCAAATAGAACACAGTCTAAGGCAGACTCCAGATTATCTGAACTCCTGAAACGTACGTACCTTTTGAGCTAGTAAGTAAAAATAGCTAATGGGAAAAAGCATCTGTCAGGTTGAAGAGTTGCTAAGAGTTATCTTAAGAACTCTTGGTGTAGAGTAGGGATGGTGAAAGTTACTGGATGACTTGTAGGGATAAACTGCTCATGGCAGAGGAAGCTTCCATTGAACTGCTACAGACAAACTGATCCTAGCATATTTCTGAATTCACATGTTCAAGCTTAAAACAGTGACTAAGATATGAAAATACTGCTCATCTGACCTCAAGGGCTCCTAAGCACTTCAGGGGAAAAAAAAAAAAAAAAAGAAAACCACCTCCTGGATCCTAGCCAACATGCCCCATTTTGTAAAAAATTCTAGTGTCCAAGGCTGAGCAAGAGCTATTATGAAGCAAACAAAGGCAACTCTGTTTGCCTTCAGAGCAACTGCTGCAGTATTTAATTCATTGCTTCTAACAGAGGTCTCTATGACTTTCAAAACAAGGATAATTCTGTTTAACAAGGAAGAGAGCAACTCCCAGATTTGCCCAAATACAGATTACGATACTTAAAGATTTGCCTTCAAATTTGCCAAGAAAGCCTGCTGCAGTTCCAGTGAATGTTTTAAATGCAAAATCCAGCAACTAGGAGTGTGCACCTATGTTCTTGTTTGAGGATAAATGGCCCGTGTTCTATTTTATCACAACCAAACATTAGGTCAGCAAGACACTCCCACTAAATTCAATCATATTGAGATTATCCAGTCACACGAAACAGACAACGGCCATTTCCCAACCTCTTGAGCATTATCAACAAACCAAAAGTTCTGCAAAACAGCTCCTGCCAAACCTCATTTCTCTCTTTCCCCTGACAGCTTGAACCTAGTACTACCAGCAGCGCAACAGAAAAAGGTCTAAAAGACAAGGCAGAAGAAACATTTCGTTTGTGTGTATATTCAGGCAAAGCCTACCTAGACATCAAATCTGAACGCAGTTAAGTATTTCTGAAAACCATTCATGCGCATCCCTATCACAAAAAAATCATTACTGGAACATAAAGCCTACCATGTAGGCTGTCACCTTGCAAGGACACCACAGCAAGCCAGAATTAAATCTAAGAACTGGACAGATTCAGGCAGCAAGGAAGTAATATTTAACTCACCCAGGCAAGGTTATGCCAGAAAGACAAGCCTGGGTCATACCATATCTCTTTTCACCCGGTGCCTTGTTTCCCCAGCAGGAAATCAATGAACACTATCAGCGGAATGCCCACATTTCCAACAACCACAAGGGTCAATCATCTGCCCTATTTGGACAATACCTACCCAGCATATCACTAATGAAGATGAGTTTGTTTGTCTTCACGGTCCAAGGTTATATCTATTGAGAAACCTTATCTGTGAAAGATAGCTGTTTTGGACGATGAGCAGAGACTAACAACGGAACAGAGTATTTCCTGTTGTAAACTGTCTTGGCGCAAATTAACTTCAAAGCATATCTATCCCAAACTTCACAGTCATGTGGAAGATTTGGGATTCTTCCCACAACTAGAAAAAGACAAGCTTACCAATGTTCTAGACTATCATTAACATCCTTATCTACTCTCTGCAAGGTCATTTTCTTTACTAGCTGTAAGCACAGTCACCTGCAGGATAAACCTACCAAGAGAATTTATCACATCTCCAGGAGCTGGAAAAAAATCAACAGGTCTGGAAGCCAGTTGGAGCCACTACATTTTGAAGAGCTATCAAAACAGGGTCACTAATTTAATACTAGTTAACTGACTTTGCTTATGTCTGCTCGTACGCTAGATCGCGTCTCACACTTCCCCAAAACTGTACATGAAGTACGGCAAACGTGGTTGACACTGGGTATATTAGAGAATTCCTGGACAGACACTTCAAGCTAGCTATATTCTTTACTCTTGAAGATGTTCAAAGGTACTAGCCTGCTATCAGCAAAAAGATTTGTCTACTCAAAATCATCTGTCTATTGAAACAAGACACCAGTTGGAGTAACTAATATAGTCAGGTCAAAATTGACATGACTAAGTGTATAGATGTATGTCCGCAAATAAAGTAAACCTGCTTTTAAAAAAGTAATTCCTCTTCTCCTCCTCAACATTCCTGCCCAGAAATACGTGTCACACATTGTAAGATTTTCCTGGACTGTACGCTCCTCATGTTACATTCCTCCTGGATAAAATATCATTCTCTACAGTGCATACATCCAAGTTAAGGAGCATTATTAAATGGATTTAGCCGAGCCTTAAAAAATACTGCATATTAACTATTTAACTGTACTACAGCATTTTGATATAAAGATCAAGATTTATACCAGAAGCTGAAGTTAAACACCTGTAAGACCATGCCAAAAAACAAGTACAGTACTCACCCAACTACTTTAGTAAGACAGTGAATTTGAACCAACTAATCCTCTAATTTAGTCCAGCCTACAAACAATTTGATTTGGAGTTTGAAAACACCCTGGAGAAAACAAGATACTTAAAGTTAGAGCTGTGCCTGAAGTCATGGGGTCTTTAAACTCCTCTAATCCCTCCATTACTTTGTCAGTTGCAGGTATTTGATGCACATGGTTATACAGATACTTCCTACATGCATGTTCACACACCTTCTTCCAGCCATAATTCTGATTTTACTTCAAGTGTGCATTCACTTACACCTCTATTCAGAGATTCCGTACCAGCTGACTTAAAAATGACTTTTGAGTAGTAAGTACTCTATTCCATAAAGTGCTAGAGAGAACCCATGCTTTATTGTAATTATACTTTTACAGCAAGATCACAGAAAAGGAATTAAAGTCTTCTTGGAGCTGGTTTAATGCAATTGAGTAAAAGGTTTTTACTATACCCCTTAATAATTAAGTTACATTTGTAAGTTGATGTTTTTCTGAACCATTTACTACCTGAGCTTAGTTTCAAGTGCATGAAAGTAGAAGAAAGTATCTTTTGGCATAATTAACCTCATTTCGCCAAGTTGCATGGAAGGCATAAATGAGTCCAGAGAATTATGACTATTACGGTGAAGCACATCCTGTGTAAGAGAAAGAATATTTACTATTTACTCCATCTCCCATTCATGAAGAACTCTTCTTAAGACTTATACCCAAATAACTTTCAAACAGGCTTTAGGAAAGCAAGAAACAGGCAGAATCAAGATACACTGAAAAGGCCCACAGCCCCAGGTCATTTTAACTAAGTTAATTAGTCTTCAACTACATTTAGTGTGTTTTCCAGCACTTGCTTAAACTTTCCAAATAGCTGCTAGAAGCACCTAGCTATTTCAGTTTATTACAAATCCCTTCTATGCAATCCCAGTGCAGCAGAGCAGGAACTGTGAGTTCTTACAAGTGCTAGAACTTGAAAACAGCAAAATGACATGGGATCTTTTTGCTTTCCAATAGTCAGAAAGCTGGAGCAGAGCTTCAGTTCAGCCTCTCAGGAGCTACAAGGTTCTACAGACTGACAGTTCCACCTCCTCCATTCCCAGGAGATATGTTAGTGCAGACATTTCAAGACATGTATCACCCCAGCTTTCAAAGATATGATCAGGAAACACACTAAAAAACACAATACTTAATGATGCTCTTTGCTCACATCTGGCTAGAAGATACCCTGTACATCTTCAAAATAAAAAAAGAGGAACACCAAGTATCAGATGAGCAGAAAGCACTTACTGTTACAAATGTTACAATTCTGCTTCATTGCTAACTTTTTATTTCCAAGCATTAGTTGCTGAGGTGAATTAATATTTTTTTTCCTAACTGTAGGAAAAGAAAAAAGTATCTGGCAAACACAAACCTCTACATTAGACAGTCACACAAAATGGAAAACAATGGTACACTGTGCTTTTACTGTTGAAACTACTGTCTCCAGTAGAGCTTCATTAGACCTGTAGTTCAGTGCAAGGCAACTAAAATAAGGACTCAGTACTTGCAGAGAAAAGTTACACACCTAGACTTGCATGGTATTTTCACAGTTTGTTCTAGCTGTTGCAAAACTACACAGCCAATCCTTCATACCCAGTTTTAAAAGTTCCCAGATAGGGAAAGGGTGATTTTTTTAAACAATTTATATTTGAGAAGATGGTACAGACACCAGGTAGAAGAACTGAAGAGTACTGAACTCAGAAGAAATAAATTCTTAATACATAACCTGCAAGTTGTTGAAGTAATGTATCTCAGGGGAGACAAACCACCAATCTCAAGGGACAGGGGCAGGGGAAGTTCTAGCATAGCGCTTTGGATGACTAGGACTTCCAAGTGCCGCATGCTCCAGTTCTGTTTCAATTACTGTTAGATGTTATTACAATACAAAAACCTTCTGGTTGCTAAAGCCACAAAGTAGGTTAAATGAAATTAAAGGTTTCTATTTCCATGGGATTCCAGCTGGCTTTAATTACACATTCGTTGCCAATCACTCTATGGCTGCAGTTAGCCACACTCCAGAGAGCCTCTTTGGACCCACGCTGCCCCGTCTCCACAAGGGCCCTACACCTCTCCTCAGAGGCAGGGACTGATGCACAGAACAATGCTACCACGGCTTTCCATCTACTCGAGTCCCTGGAACCGAGACTCCTGTTTGAGCAAACAGGCCGCTTCAGTTCTCTCCCCCTCACAGCCTTCTGGCCGGGCGAGAACCTCGTGACCCCTTCCTGTAAGGCTGTTCTCTAGCCGCAGCTGCGAGGGTTCTCAGAAAGAGGAACCGCTGTGGCAGGGAAGGAAGGAGGCCGGGCCGGGCCGGGCCGGGCGGCAGCGAGGGAGACGGGCGCCACTCCCGGGCCCAGGCCGGCGGCAGG
>VXAV01000742.1:474924-496450 GCA_013399715.1 Alectura lathami | reverse complement strand
CCGCGCCGCGCCGGCCAGGCTGTGAGGCTTCTGCGCCTGAAAGGCGCTGGAAAAAACGGCCCCTTCGTCAGGGCAGAGCGCGGTTGTAGCCTTGTTACGCGTCCTGTCGTGAGGGGGCTGAGCTGGCGTTACAGCGCTCGGTTTAGTCGTGTGATGTTTACCGGTAAAACCTGCAGCTCCTGTGAGGGCTGTGCCCCAGCAGCGTTGTCACTCAGGGCTGCCTGTCAGCTGTGATTTCACTGCTCAGCATTCTGAGTTTGCATGATTCCTGAGGAAATATATATCAATTTGAATGATTTTGTGAATTAAATAGATTTTAAAAACTTCTTTACCCACATAACCATGCTTTATTTACAGAGAAATATCTTTCCTTTGTGATAAAGCCGCCATTGTATAGTTGTGTGTTCCTGTTGCCCATTATCACATATTTGCCTTTGAACTCGCCTTTGTTTCTGGCTCCTGCTTCTGGGTCTTGTTCCTCTTTATTTCTGAGCTCATCACATGTCACTCCAGAGCTCTTTTCTTTCAGAAACTGGATCCGTCTCCATCTCAAACCTTTCCTGGATTTCGTTCTGTTGGTTGCCTGGCTTCTGCCTGAAGCAGTGGATGAGCATTGCATCTTTGTGTTCCTGCCTGTTGGCTGGCTTCTACAAGTTCAACTACATGCTTACAGCCTGGCTTTCGACTGTCATATTTTGTTCTCCTCATTTCTGTTTGCCTCTTTCTTTGGAAGTCATCTTCAGTAATTTAATAGTACTTATCACTTGCTTCAGCCTTTCCCCAGAATAGCCTCCTTTTCTCTTTTCAATTTGCTGTTGAAGTAGATGGCCCAGAAATACAATTCAGTTTATCATTTTCACACTATTCACAGCTGATATTCCACACTTGTTTTCTTCTGTCTGAACTGAAAGCCTGTCTCTGCATCATCTTGTGGAGGTTAACTTGAACTCTCATAGCCTGAACACAAGTGCGGCCAAAAGGTCCTGGGTGGTTTTTTGATCATTTCTCTGTAATTCAGGAGAACTGTTCCACTGTATTTGTTTTGCCAGTCTGTCTTTGTGGATGTGTCTTTCACTAGGTTTCTTTCTTGCAAAACATGACAGATTTTTTTTTTTTTCTCTTGAGGTATGCAAATATTCTCCCTAAGGACTTCTAATATTACATCCATTTCTGTCTCAGAAACTCATTGTGGCATTCTGTCTGTGGTCATCTACCTGTGATGCTGTTTGAGATTGTTCTGATAAATTCTTCAGCACATAGCACTTGTGCTTTCAGCCAGATTTTTAGTGCCAGGAAGACTGAGGCCAAGAAGGACAGCAGTCCAAAGCAGCTCTCATGTCACCCGTTGGATTTGTGACTCTTGAAGCCCACCTTTCCGTTTTAGGTGGCATTTGAAAATGGTTAAATGGTTCGCATGTGGTTGACCCTGCTTATTATATTAGTCACAAATGTCATCACTGTTTGCTTTACTGTCACTTGGCTCTAATTTGTGTGCTTTCTTAGGCTGTATGCTTGAGGCTGGGGCGTCCTGTATGTGTGCACAAAAATTAAATTTTCATTGTAAGCTAATTTTTCAGCACAGCTTTCATCAGTAGTGTTGCTTAAATCTTGGCCTGGTATTGCTCCTTATCAATCAGTTATGTAGCTTTTACAAATACGTGTAAGATCAAATGCTGGTTTAGAATTCATATAAACTGTGAGAAATTCTTTGGGATTTCCTTGCTTGCTGAGACATTTTTGCTACTGCTGGTACAATCAGGGGTGTAGACCTTGCTTGTTACTCTGCCTTTTTGGACAAAGAAGTGTTCTTGATGCTCTGTTTCGCGATGTCCATCTCGTCACCAGTCAGAGTGTAATGAAGCCCTGTGTCTTCTCTGTGTTTCATGTTGGCGGGCCGCAGGCGGTGGGCTGACTGTTGCCACACAGAGTTGGGTTCTGCTCCTTTTGGTCCTGCAGAGGTAACCAGGATGCTGGTGTTGTGAAGTTGCTCAATTCACTGAAGTTGTTTTTTTTTTTTTCCACAGGTAAACCTAGGCTGACTTTATTCATTGAATCCTAATACAGAAGGGGGAAAAAATCGTCTGCCTTCTGCTTTTTAGGCTTTCAGTAATCAGACAGGTGTTTTATAGCCATATTCCCTTCAGGAATTACAAAGTTAAAGCCTGTAATATATAGACACTGGGTATCTGTTACTCATGCTGCTATAGAAGTGGGAATGTCAGCTTCATGTGACCATTTTAATTGTTTTTTTTTGTTGTTATTATTATTTGCTTTTCTTACTCATTAAAAGAAGCTTCAATCCTGACCTACTAGCTTAGTGTCAGTACTGTATTGCAAAGGAAGTTTCTTAGCTATGCTTTCATCAGTACAAGTTCGATAGCATTTCGATGAGGAGGATTTCTAAAACTACTGTGTGTGTCTGAGTTGTGGCTGCTGACTGCAAAGGTTTGCCAGAAACTCACTTGGCAAGTATGGGTTTCCATGGTACATGGTGTTTGCGTTATTAGCGTGTGTACTTTGAACTGCATTTCTGAATTAGGATGCAATACCTATGTGCTTGCATTTCCAGAAATCTTACTTGTTAGTTTTCACTTTGACTGGAGGTGGTGAGCAGTAGACCATCACTGTACAGAACGTCTAAATCATCTCAGGTTTAGAGTTTCCCTCTCACAACTGATGCCAGGTTTTGTTTGAGCTGCTGACTTGTCTACTAGATCCTTCTGATTAACCCGGTTCAGCTGCACTGAGTATTTTGCTGATGGGGCTGGTTGGAGCAGATGAGCTGCTGAAAGCTGTCCTACTTTAGGAAAACCTCCTGACCAATGCTTACATCTCAGTAGCCATAAGACTGCTGAGGTGTTACGTGTTAGTTACTGTAAGGCTGTATTCTGAAGACACAGCTGGAGCAGTGGTGGGATAGAAGGTGACTTCCTGGGCCTTGGCCTCAAAACTGTAGGGCTGTTTCAGTTATCCTCTTTGGTAAGGCTCCAGAGCTTTGCAGCCTTACAGGTATGCTCAATAAATATCATGTGGCTGGTTTGAAACTTCTTGGAATTGGTTGAGGTTATCTTTATTCCTTTCCTGAAAGATTTCTGAAGATTTTTTTTTTTTCCACCTGCAGCACTTTGAAGAATACAAGTCCTGCATCTCACAGATGTATGTGTTCTATCCAGCATCTGATGTTGTCTAATTATTGCTCAGTCTGCTGTGTGCCCTTGTGCATTGCATTTTGTCATAGCACTGGACTGAATACGCTTTAAATATTACTTAACACAATCTTTTCTCCTGCTATCACAAGGTAGAGTGTCGCACATTCTTTTATGAAACAGTGATATGAACACAGTAATGACTGTATTTTGGAGTGCCAGAGTTGGTTATTCTTGTACCCACTGGGTGTCTGTCTGTACAGATTTACTGTGTCTCTGTAGCCTCCAAATTCAATAAATTAGTGATGATTCTAGCTTCAAATTGATGTTCGCAATTCTAAAGCTGTGTTGAAAGCTTTGTAAATCCAAGTCTGCTTCCTGAATTGTAGCAGTACTGTTTTACAGAGTTTCTCCTTGTGCTAATTTTCCAGAGCATTAGCTGTCTGAGAGAGTGAGAAATCCTTATTTGCACCTAGAGAATTGCTCATTAGCTAATTAGAATGGCAGTCAGTTTAGCCAGTATGACAGTGTTTTGTGATCTACACAAGATCTTTGGATCAGACTTTTTGGTCTTTTTTTTTTTTTTTCTTGTTTTAATGTGCTCCCAGTGTCTTTTTACCCTCACCAGCATTTCAGATAAAGTTCCTTGATTTCGTGTAAGGCACTGGGTTGTATTTGGGGCCCTTGTCCTGCGTTTTTTTGGTTTACATCCAAAGAACCTTTGCTTTAGTATAAATTACCTGTATCACCCACAACATAAATCTATGCCAAAAAAAAAAAAAAAGTGGAGGAAAGAAAGAAAAATAAATCATTTGGACCCCATTTTTGAACAGCATTTTTTTCTATTGCACAAAAAAAAAATTTGCAGAAGTGTTTAAAAATGAATTAGCTGGACAAGTTAAGAATTTTCAATTATCAAATGCTCTATTAATTCTGTGAAGTAGCTGAATAATCTTATAATAATGATTATAATTTCTCTTATTTACTGTTCTGTGGGCATGGGCTTCCTAAATCTGAAGTAAAATTGATAAATAGATCTATTTATAATAATCTCAAAAGGGCTGTGAACAAATATCAAGAAAGAAATGGGCTGCATTGTAGCAAATTGATCCTTAGAGAAGTGTTCTTTGTAGATCCTGTTGAGTGAAGACTGCAGCGAAGACTGTTGCTTGTTGCATGCTCATAGCATGACATGCTTGGGAGCCGCATTAGGAGTTGCATAAGATGTGGCTTTGCACATTTTTGGGTTGCTTATCTTGGTTTCCTGACTGTACTGTAGTCCTCATGTTGTGCCGGTCTAGCACTTCATCAGTGAAGCTCTGCAGTGGGTTTTCCCGTGCTTTAAGCTGGAAAAAGGGTATACAGCTCTTCAGGAGGGACAGTCCTGTTGGGTCCTTTCTGTGCCTCCGTGCCATCTATTGTTTGTAGAGGCTTCCGCGTGGTGCTGCATGGCAGAGCAGATTGAGGAACGGATCCTACTTAAAGCAGTCTTATTCTTTGAGTGCATGTGGAAATACACCCTCGTGTTGACTCTGTCATTTCCATTCACATGAAAGATGTGGAGAAGGCAGAAGGCATTAAACAACTCTCAAAGTGACTTGAGCATGTCCTTTCAGCTGCAGCTCTGTTAACAACAGCTGATTTTCATCTTTCCAGCGCGAAAGCCTAGTTCACATGCTGATCTCTGTATCCGTACTTCAGAGAAACGAGTAAGGCCTGGCTCCTGGGTGACAAACTGATCCTAGAAAGGCACCTGTTCTGGTCCGTGTGTTCGTAAGACCCTGAATAGGAAGAGGGGATTTGTGGAATGGAACAGGAGCATGAAAACAAGGCAGTGTGTGGGGTGCTGGGGCCCTGCCCCTGCGGTGCCTGGGCAGGGAGCCTGTGCAGCACCTGCCCTGCTCCGCAACTGGGAGCTGCTGACTTGCCAGGCAGGCAGTGCGACTGCAGGAGAGAAATGGCATGGTTCCTTCTGGAGAATGCTGTGCTTTGCTTCTTGTTCTAAGCAGGGTTGTTCCCAAGGGTAGTGAAAAACAAAGGGGAAAAAAATTGGTTCCTGCTGGAGTGACTCAGTCTAATGAACACAAGTTGTTTCAATCGGGATAAAAGATGTCTTGGTTTCTGTATTACTTGTGCATGAAAATGGTACGTCGTGCTGCATCTGAGTGCTGAGTGGTGGCTGCTGAAGGCATGTGCTGCTGGAGTTCATAACCAGGCTTCCTTCCCCTCATCTCCTTAGTAATATTTTTTCCATTTTGAAATAGGTTGTAGATTTCTTTAACTGTATAAAAACACTTGGTCAATGAGTGTAAATGCTATAACCTTCGAATTAATGTAATATCATCACACAGTGACCGTGCTTTGGTAAACTGAATTTCCAGGTAACACACAATGAAATGATTGTTGTGGCTTTTTGCATGAGAAAGTTGAGCAGTTGCTGTAATTTTTAATGAAATGCTTTTTTCCTTTCCTGACTTAATGTGGGCACATACACTTTGACTGGAAAACTAATAAGGTTATTGAGTTATAGAAACTCTAACAGGAAAAGAAACGACCTAAAGTTGGAGACTGTAAAATGCTGCAGCTTTAATGTTGTAAATCTCTAAGCAGCTGCCTGATGCTTTCCATGAGAACGGAGCTGAAGTCAAAAGGTTAAGCAAGTATCTAAATTTTGCTCATACAAGAACATAAGGGATTTATAGGATATACTATAGATAATCTGTTTACTTATTTTAGCTGCAAAAAAATGTTTAATTCTGGGAAATAGTATAAAATCTATTTTCTTTGTATAGAACTGAACATGAAAGAAACTAATATGTAACTAACATTTTTAAGAAACTTGTTCTTTACTGTTTTCCTGAAATTAAAAATATGGGGTCTAAATGTAGCTGAGAGCTTTTAAGCTCACTCTGTAGCTCTCAGCTACAGTGTTTTAAAGGAGAAGTCTCAGTTCCTTTGGGGCTTGCTCCCAAAAAGGATTAAGTTGTACAGAATGTTATGGAAATATGCTAAATACAGGGTGGGAGAAGGTATGATGTTTCTAAAATATTTAACCTAAGGCTTCAGAGAAACGTGGCAGGCCAATCTATCTGTCACGAGATTTTTTTCCAGATGCTGTAGAACCATCAGCTGTTTACTTCTGGCTCCTTCATCCCTTTTGTAACCAGGTTACTGTATACAACTGTCTTGACAAAATTGGCACTCCCATGTGTGACTGTAACACCACTTAGTAGGAATAGCTGTCTGGAGTGACAGTCACAAGGTTATTTTAGCTATGAGGGAAGTATAGCGGGCATTTCAGAGTACTGGATCTCAGTCAAAGCAATGGCAGGATTATAAGGGTTTGTACTTCTGTATGAAGTTTTAATCTTCTCTGGAAAATTCAGTGAAACTGGACAGGATCGAGTATTTCTAAGGACTGTTATTGGCTCCCTATTGGGGCAAAGACTCAGATAAAACTGTTAATCATAGTTACGATCTCCTTTTGGGCAATGACTGAAACTGTAAGACTGATCTCTGTTCAACATTGGGATCTTTCTTCGAATTAACATCATACATGTGAAAGAAAGCTATGGTATGTTTGCCTAGTGTTTTATAACCAGTGACATCAGAATATCCTATGTTCTGTAATCTTTATTTTAAAAAATGAAAACTAACAACACTAAAATATGCATTTTTTTTTTTCCTTATATGGTATTTTTAAAGATAAACACTACTCTCTTAATGTAGGTTGTGAGTGCTGCATGTGTGCTTTTGAGAGCGGTAGTGTGAGGAAGCTTGCAGTGGAATGGCAGGACGGCCTCATCCTTATGACAGTAACTCCAGTGATCCAGAGAACTGGGATCGGAAATTGCATAATAGACCTCGTAAGCTTTGTAAACATTCAAGGTAGGTGCTGTGTACAATCTATTGCATCTCAAAACTACAATAAAAGCCCATTCTAAAGGCTACTGTATCTGGTTGTGGCAAGTCCTGTCATAAATTTTATAAATCTTTTTAGAAGGAATGCTACTTAATTCTTTTAAAAGATGTTTCCTGCTGTAACTGACTTGTCAGCTCCCCATATCTGTGCTTACATTTGCTGTGTGGTGTGTGGGATCTTGGTCTTCTTTTAAGCTAGATGCCTTTTGTATATATCAAGACACCAGCTGAGTGGCTAAATATCTAAATATCTGGGATGTTTACTGGGAGTTGCTTCCTGTGCATGGCTTTTTAGTCCCTTGCCACTCTCTGCTAAGCAGTATACTTACAGTACTTGCAACTTGGTCGTGGTGGTAACTAGTATTTGCTTGCATGCAGGTTTCCCACTTTGTAGAAACTTTTTTTTTTTTTTCCTAAAGTGCTGTGTCAGACCTTGCTTTCCTCTGCTTCCCCTGCTGTGAGAATGTTTTCTGAGGGTTTCTTGAAGACATTATGAAGTTAATTAGTGTCTTTCCAGCATATAGTGTCCAAAACATGGTCTCAGTCAAGCCATTAGTTTCCTGGCAAATCTGCGCAAAAAAACATGTTGCTGGAAATGTGTATAAGCATTCAAAAAAGTACATCTTCTGAGTACTTCTGCCTTTTAGAAGTGCTAAATATAACTAAAAATATCTGTTAGCTAAAATTATTAATTATTGAAGCTTTCCCACTTTTAGATATGGTAGGAAAAGAGCTAAGGAGAACATTCAGTAACAGCACATTCTTATTCTGTCTATTCACATTCTTATTGTATAGATTCAGATAAACTGGACTGCAGTGGTGCCCAAAGCACTCTGCAAGCAATTAATATTGTTGGTTATTGTCCTGTCATTAGATCTTGGTTAACTGAGACATCCAGGAGGGCAGGAAAAAAGAATGCATTGGTAATTAAAAGGCTTGCAGGGAGACCCATGTAATTGCAGTCCTGTTTGAGAGATGACTTCACGATGAATAATGAAGTGGTTAATGCAGAACTGAAGAGGGGAGCTCCTGCTGCTGGGCAGTATGGGCTTATGGAATATAGCTTCATACAGCTGATATTTTGTTAAGATTAACGCCTGGTGAGGGGTTGATTTGTGCTTCTTATTTAGGGTCAAAACGTGTGCAGTATGAACAAATGAACAACATAGTTATCCTAGGGCACTGTGCATGAATTGAGGGCTGTTTGCTGTCAGGTGTCACGGTGTCATTGCAAATGGGTGATTCATTGCTGAGAATGGTTCGTGTAGTTCATCTGCCATCCTGTGCTGCTTCCCATGACTGCTGATGCAACCTAAAACTGGCATTAATGCAGACGGCAAAGGATGGAGGGAGTGTTAAATAATGAACGGAACTCATTAATGACATGGGATCTGAGTGGTTTGATAAACTGGGAGTGATCAACAGTGCATCTTAAATTTGTTAAATGTAAACTTAAACATTTAGGAACGTAGAACATAGGCCATTTTTTGTAGAATATGTCAGCTCTATCATTGTTAGCCTTGGTGTTGTAAGGAATGGGCGGGGATTGTAATGAACTGTCTCAATGGGTGGTTAAATGGATGTAAATCTCCAGTGACGTCATGTGATCAAAAGGGCTGATGCAGCTGTGGGGTATGTGGTGAAGGTATTGGGAGCCTGGTATCAGCAGTCTAGGGAAGGTTTTGACCAGAGTGAATTCTGAAGACTTGAGAGTTGTTAAATAAATATCTTGTGAGATGGGGGAGAATGGAAGGTTAAGTAAGGGTGACTTGGTCAGTCTGTAAAGATCCTTGCAGAAACAGCAGTATGGTGATGAGCTTTAGTCAGCAGGCAGATCTGTAATAAAACGTAGTAGCTGGAAGCTGAAGCTAGGTGAATCCAGTGCAGAGAAACAGTGCACATCTTACCATGTGTGGGCTGATGTGCATTATCTGTTTTGGGGAAATGGTAGAGTACAAAGCTGTGCAGCTTTCCGGAAAGGTTACTTAATGCAGAAGGGGGTTAACCTGAGAAATTCCATGGCCTGTGCCTTTGAGAAGGACAGCTGCTGGTCTCTCCTTAAAGTCTGAACTCAGGGTTCACCCACCAGAAGGTATGCCTCTGAAGTAACTGCAGCTACGTTACGTGTGTTTCTGGCAAAACGCAGTACGTGTTTCCGATAAAAAGCTGAACAGCCAGCATCTTCTGGAAGCTTTTAGTTCACGTGGTAGGGTTATAGTATTTAAGGTAAAATCTTTTTTTTTTTTTTTCCCCCAAATAACGTGGACTCTTCTTTAGAAAGCTTTGTGAGTAAGAAACCAACTAATAGTTTGAGGTCATAATAGAATAAGGAATAAATTAAGGAGAAATATTGTGTTACCTTGTTCCTTTGAGATACCTGATTACTTCAGTGAATCAAGTTATAGGAAGGGTATACTTTATTTAAAAGCCTAAACTAACTAATTTTGATTTTGGGTGACTGAATGTAGATGTATTACTACAATTTATGGATTAATGGACGCTTCTTCTGAAGAGAAGTCTGAAAAATGGTGTGTGTGTAAAATGCCTTTGAAGACAAATTCTAAGGGCGAACGCAACTGCATTATTAAAAGGTTTGAGGGCTGCAGTGTTTCTCGTCTTTGAAAACATGCCTTATTATTGTAAGAAAAGGATGCTCCTGGTTTTAAAAATGTCATGGTGAAATAAGAATTTTATAGTGAATCTCAATCAGGGAGTAATATTTAAGAAAGATTGTCATTTCTTGATGCTTTGGAGTGTTTAATCCACCAGTCTTAACATTCTTAAAATAGCTTGAACAATTGTCTGGACTCACTGAAAGCAATCTAGGAGTGTGAGCCACCCTCCTGTGTGTGAGGCTTGCGAGGCAGCAAGGACAGCTGTGGAGCCCTGCTCCCTTCATGGTTCCGTCTGCTTGACACAAAGGACTTGGGGTAAAACTGTCAATTTTTGAACCCCAGTTTTTAAAACCTCTGGCAAGATGTGCTGTTTTCTCTCCTCCTTTTTCTCACTTGTTCTGAGAAGGGCAACACAGCAGAAAACAAGAACAAAAGGTATAATGCAAGTGATCCCTAGGATAAATGGAATGATCCCGTCAGGATGGAATTATGTGGTGTTAAAGCTGGCTGTGACTAATGATCCAGTCCTGTTTGTCCAAGTTGTTATAAAAATCTTTGAGATGCTGTTTATTCAGGTACAAGATAGAAGAAAACTTCTGGGAATCAACTGTTGATAGATAAGATAGAAAACTTCTGGGAATCAAATGTTGACTGAACAGTGGCTAAGGTTCAAGTAAATAGTCATTCATATTTTCACTAATAGGCATTGCTGTTCTGAATCTTGTATTAATCATTCATTGGTTATTAGCTTCCTGCATCGGTTTTTAGTTTCCATAGTGCTTTAGTTGTTGTTGGAAGACTTTCACTTTAATTCTGTTGCACTAAGTGCTTTATCTAGAGTTGTGGTGGAAAATCTGTCTGTAAGTTCCTTCCTTCTTAAGATCCGTCCTGGAACTCTCTGCTGCTCTTTTAGACTCGTTTGGTATTTCCATGTTTGTTCATTCTGCTTAGGTAGTGTTAGATTTGAAATTTTGTCTGCCCTGCTACATGAATGAAAAAAACATGGCTGTGTCATGATTTTGTTTTCATGACACTTGAAACTCTTGAGTCTCTAAAAAATATTGAACTTCTTTTAAAGACTTCCATCATCAAGTATTATTTGTGGAGGACTTGAGAGTCACATAAAACCTGCTCGGACCCTGGCTTTTTATTAGGCCTTTTAGAGGTTAAGCTGTTTTTTTGGAGTTTGAACTTCTGAAGCTAATTTTTAATAGACAGACATACTTTCCAGCCCCAAGGAAGAACACTATGCTTCTGAGTTTGTTAGATTTTTTTTTTTAATTGTTTTAATCTAACATCTGTTTTTTGAAAAAGGAGGAGGAATTGCTAGCCTGTAAATAAAGGCAACCAGTATTCTTGTACAGGGGTTATGTGTTTGGGTAGTTGGACAGAAGTTGTGTGGTGTGGTTGTGTATGTAAAGGTTAATTCCTCGCTGCTTGAAAAATCCCTTTGGCAACTGAACACATGGGATTTTTTGTTGTTGTTTGCTTCCTGAAACGGAACTGGATCACTAAGATATATATTCTTCATGGTTGATAGGGCCTGCTGAAGAATATTTAAGAGTTCTGGAGCAGAAAGTATGTTTTCAGAGCTGCTGTGTTGAGCCAAGGAGAGGTCCTGTAGCACTCCCCAGTTTAAGCAGAGAATTCTGTCCAAGGGTTTTCTCATTGGAGGCTGAGCCCCACGTTAAGCATGGCTGCTGGCCCTGCTTTTGCAGCATTCTGACAGATGGGTGTCCTGACCTGATGGGTAGCTTTGTGGGAGAACCAGAACTGGCTTATCCATGGCATGTTCTTCCTGAAATTGGAGTAAAGGGGAACAAAACATGCTAGTTCTGCTCTGGAGAGAAGACCGCATATAGGGAACCAGTGCTGAAGAACAAACCTACCCTTGCACTTCTGCTTGCTGATGGATGACTGTATTGCTGGAGGGGGAAAAAACGCTTGAGACTTTTCCAGCATTCTTTCTACATGGCTGCTTCTAGCCATGTCTTCCCTGAAGTATTCTGAAGAGAAGAAATGACTTGCAAGATTGTGATGGCTATTCCACTTCTTGAAGGTCATTGTGTGAACACTCAGAAAACCCTAAAAACGGGAGGAAATTCACTGGCCACTGGCTCAAATAACTGAAATTGAGTGAGCAGAAATTCTTCCTGCCACATCGGAAGAACTGACTCCTTGGTCGAAAATGCAGCTGCTGTCCTGCCTTTCTAGTCACAAGTCTGTTTTTTCGTTTTGTTGACTGATTTCCTCCTTCCAACAGTGGTCTTTTGCTGAAATTCCCCTTGCTCCTCCAGCTTTCATGCTTTCATTTCTGCTCTACTGCTAATCCCATCTTGATTTTTATTTTTTGGAAGACCTGCTTTTAAGCTATTCCTCCACAGCATTGTGAGTCCTTAAAAGAGCCCACGACCATTTAACAGGACTCATTTAAAAATGTCGTAGCATAATGCTTGCTCATCCTTCTCCGTAGAAAAAAACTTTTAATGTAGATGTCAGGATAAAGTTTTCTGACCTGTTTTGTTGCTTTTTGTGCTCAGTGGGCTCGTGCTGTCCAGCAGTGATGACCTCTTGATGTGAAGATGCTCTCTGTCTGGGCTGATGCACCGATTTTTGGATCAGCAGGCACACAGATCAGTACGACTGTGTTCTGGTATTTAGATTGTCACAAAGTGTAGTATATTTTTCCTACCGTAAACTCACTGGGAAATGGATGTTTACAGTTAAAAAATGGAGGCTGTACTGTCTTGTTCTCAAGAGGCTATTCCATACCTGCTTGTGAGCTCAGTGGAGGGTGAATTTATTTTGAGAATTAATTCAGGCAGACTTTACAGGAGGAAATGAAACGTCCCTGGAATGGCATGAATTAACGTATCGTCAACAATCACGAGCGCCAATGAGCTACGTGACAAGAGAAAGTTAGCGATAACCTTTTCAGCTGCGTGCGTGCGTGCTGAACGCCGACGAGCTGGCAGGGCTGGAAATAGCTCTGCAGATGGTGCTGGGCACGCTCGCGCGCTCCTCGCACTGCCTGTCACGCGCGTCGCCCGTGGCCGCCTGGGGACGGGGACGCGGGGCGGCGAGCGCAAGCCGGGCTGGCAGGAGGCGGCCGAACGTCAGGGTTGCACCACGCGTGGCTGAGTCAGGGGCTGAGGGCTGAGCTGAATTAATGCCTGGAGGGGGCTGCGTCTCTGAAGGCTTAAGGACCTCTTATCCGTGACGGGAAGATGATGGAGGAAAAAGTAAGGCTCGCTGGTGGTGCGGTGGACTACTGAAGAGATGAGGGAAATACCAAATATGCTGAACTTAACAAGTAATGCCAAAGGATGCTGATCCAGCTTTCAAAGCTGCCTTCTTGGAAGGAGCAGAATTCCTTTGTGCTCTGATTTCAAAATTACTTCCGTGCTTTTGTGTTTCCTGCCTGACAGATACAAGAGGAAGGTGCGTATCCATTAACAGGAATAATCTGCGGGTAGTGTTCATGAGCAGAACGAGTAAAAGGAGGAGTGCTGTCCTTTGTGTGGACTGGTCAATTTGCATGTCTGCTGACAAAGAGCAGGCTTCAGGGGGAGGGAGAGGGGCATGAGCATTGTTGTTGTGTAAGTCCTAGCTGGAGGAGCAGAACAGATCTGGTTTTATCTAAAGCCTTATGGCAATATTGCCAGTACTTTCTGTATATACGAAGCTCTTTAGCCATGTTCTACAAGTGTTGCTTATGTGAATCGTCCTCGGAAAGAGCTGGGCAGATGTGAAAAGGCGTTATTTAATACAAGTTCTAGAAGGTAAAGGGTGGGGAAAAAAGGGTGAGAATCTTGGTTAATATGCCTTTGCTGCGTCCTTTACATTTGCATACAGTAAATTTACATACAGTTTTATGGCTTTTTTTAATGGTTGCTTTCCATGGCTTTTAGAGTAGTTTCCCAGCATACAAGAGCCTGTTTTATGAACCAAGTGTGTTTGTTAGCAGTGTTCAGTAGGATGCTCACAAACTTTTTGTGTTGGAATTCATGCTAATTGTTTTGGCAGTAGAGTTAAATCAGTTTAATGACTTCTTTTAATCATTAGTAATATAATCAGAGCAATCTGTTGTTAGCTGTAAAGGCAAACTGACGGTCTCCTTCAGCTGATGACTCCAATGCATCATCAAATGGAAGAGCTTTCACTTTTTTAAAAAACAAAAAAAAACCCTCCTCCTTTTCTGCAGAAATCCTAAGCATACCAGTATGGCAAGTGTGCCATTTTGATGGTTCTTTCTTCTTTTACTTAATATTAAGTAGGTTTCCTTAAAGCCTTGAGCTTATTTGGTTTTCTTTGTGAGATAGCTGCTTTTAAAGAAAATGCTTCTTCCCCGTTACAAAAGCAGAGCTTCCTTTAGCAGTGACTCAGGATGAAAATAAATTCACTTACTGACCTAAGGTTGTTGAATGGGTGCAGTGCTACTGTCCCACTGTTCCTTTGGAGCCAGAAAAAGCAATATATTGAATATTTTGAGGGTTGTCTAAGTGCACCAATACTCACAGGGCTGGTTTCTTTGAAAGTGATTGACAAAGCAGGACAGCCTGCTTTAACCTTTCCTTTTGTGTACTAGGTCTAGGTAGCCTACATAATTTTTTTGTTTGTTTGCTTGCTTTTTTTTTTTTTTTTAGCTTAGTTTTAAATTAAATGCTGTATGTTATTAAGCATCTAGGAAAAATTTTTTGCTTAGATGCTGGTTTTATGCCTCTGTTCTTGCCCAGGGCTTCCACGGTGCAGTGCGCAGCTGTTAGTCATCGGCTGGAAAATTAATTGAAAGTTCCAAATTGCAAATACTTCCTTTGAGAGAGAGAATCTGAAACTATAATGACTTTCTTAGAGGCTTGAAGTAAAGCACTGTACAGAGCATCCTCGACTGTTGTAGGCTGAAATTACAGAGTAATATTGTGTGACAGCCAGGTGCTGCAGAAGACCAGTGGCTTCCTGGCGCATTTAATTATCAGTGGCTCGGTGCTGTTTGGGAAGTGCTGGTGTTGGATCTGGACCGCATAACGTGTCTGTGAACCACAGTGCTCACTACCAGTTTGCCTGTTCTTTCAGGTAGGGCTGCTCTGCTGGTGTTGATACCTCTCTTATCAGTGTGGTGGCTGCGGTGACACAACAGAGAGCTCCCCAGCGAATGCCAATTTGTCTCGTGTGCATCAGTGGGGACAGACATGTTGCCTCCAATTTTCAATGGAAGTTAGGGCTTCATCTGCAAAATGCACTGGCAAGTCTCGGGTAGCAGCCTAAGAAATTATTATTTTAAAGCTATGGAGAGACAGTGAATGCTTTGGTCTAACTTAATGAATGAATGAAATTAAATAACTCACAACAGGCTTTCATTGCTGGTGTGAAGCAGAGGTTTTTGCATTTCCCTCTGGAAATAGCCTGCCCTACCCAGTGGCTTTGTTGTGAAGGGAAGAAAACTATGTTACTAGTAAGTCCTATTTAAAAAAAAAAAAAAAAAAAAAAATGTTGTGTAGTTTTGATGTCTTCATACTCTTTTAAACATTTGCAACTTCTACAGCCTCTCCATAGTAAAATATGTCACAGGTTGTCCATCCTAGATGTTGGTCACAGAGGTAGGTCCTTTTTCAGACTGACACAATACCTTATACAATACTGGTACAATGTCACAGTTCTTCAGGTCCAAATGTCACAGATTAAAGCCTGTAAGCACCTTTTCTGGCATGCTAGGTTCCACACCTTTCTTTATGTTCTTTGTTCAGATTTAAACTGCATTTAGTTACCTTATTTATTGTAGAGCTAAGTTGTGTGTCAGCGATAGTATTTATCTGCATACACATGCTGTAGAGCAGCAGAACTTCAAATTTTTGCCAGGTACATCTTCAGTGGGTCAAAAAATTGCATTGAATTTTTTGTGTTCTGTGATTCAACAGCGATGAGACTTGAGACTGACATTTCAATGGCTGTTATTAAGATAAATGAAGATCCGTGATTCAGATGGTGCTGTCTCAAGCTGGCTGACTTGAATTCTCGGAAATCTCTAATTTGTGCATTGTTCTGGCTAGTGAATGATCTGCCCATCCCACAGCCAGCTGTACGTTAAAGGGAGGAACGTGGAGCAGGGAAGCAGAGCAGACCTCTGCCCCGCGTGTCCAGCTGCCATTTGACGTTACCTGCTGTGCTGCTGCCCGTCTGTGCCCAGGCCCCAGCTGAGCCTCCTCCGGCCTTCCCTCATGGGGCTGAGGAGGAAGCAGGGTACCAGCTGAGTCAGGGTTGCTTCCTGTAGCACCTGTTTCTCTCCTGTGAGAGGTTATTAACTAGGGCTCATCCGCCTGCAATGTGAGCTCTGATTCACTGCTCCAAGGGTAATGAACGCGGCTTAAGATAATTTTCTGGCTTAAGAAACATGTTTTAATTGCCTCCCTTCTTAAGGGTTGATGATTCAGGCCTGCTCTGCCAAAAAGCGTGATATGCTCACGTATCCTTACAGAGGTTGTTTCATTTTCTCTTGTATTTCCCTTAGTTAAAGAAACTAGAGCACTTCAGCTCCTGAGAAATAGGTTGTCATACATTGCGATGCTTTTAAATGTATCACATGCAGAACTCTGGTTTCTCCAGCATGGTTAAAAGTATTATCAGGACCAGGATCAAAATGCTTTGTTAACAAAGGCCTGATCACATGTGGCTTTATCAGGATTTGCTGAGTTACTTTGCCACAGACTGCTGTGTGTGTGAGTACTCCTCTTCCCCTTTGTGGGGTTGCCGGTTGGTATCTGCACATCCTGCTATAACCCTTGGGGGGCAGGAAGTCTGACCATTTCTTGGGAAGTTTAGTATTATTAATCCTCACGTATAAACAAGGTTCTGACATTTGATTTCAGGTAGGTTTTAATTAGAGGCTGCAGTCCACCATTTCTGATGTTTTGGAGTCATGTTTCATACCTGTTAAAATGGTTGTGTTTCGTGTACATTAGTATACAGGGAAGAAAAAGTGCGAAGGTTTTTCTGAGTTGTTGGTGTCCTTGAAGTGGAGATTTGCAGATCTCACCCTTGCAAATTTTGCACGTTTCATTTTCATAATACAGAATTTACTTTTTTTCCTATTAGAGGAGTAAAACAAGGGAAGAGACGCGTTAGCCATGCTGAAATGCTGTACGTCTTTATACAGTCAAAAGAGCACCAAAGGCCCTGTGGAAAATGCTATTTTCTTCTAATGAAAATGTTTCAATCATCTTGATTCTTGGACTCTAAATCTGAGCGCTTCCAGCCGCGAGCAAGACTTGCAGTTGTTCTGCCTTACTCGATAGACCTTTGGCTGACTTCACATCTTCAAGATGCATGTCTTATTGCAGTATATTTTAAGCTTGGCAGGAAACAGTATTGCGGTAGATTCTCTCTGCACCAAATTTCTGCTTTATCAGATACAAGCTCTTTCCCTCAAACAGCGTGGGGGGAAACTTGCCTTCCTTAGTTGAGAGGTGGATTTCTAATTCCTTGCATTGCGCTAATACTCATTTTGTGCCAGCTTTAACACTGATGTAAACTCGTGAAGATCTGTCATATGTTTTGGCTCTAATTTACATTCCTCCTCTTATCAGCCGCTGATACCTGAAGCTGAAATACGTCCTGTTAGATGCTTACTTCTTGGACTAGTCTTGTGCAGGAACTTGGGGTTTTTTTGGTCATTACTTTTAAGCAGCATAAAGAGAGGACATTCTGCTCTACTTCCTTGTACAGTTTGTGCTTTTAAAATTTGTTGTGCCCTTCTTAGCTAGGTTCTTTTTCTTCTTCTTTGCGTTCTTGAATCCTACAGCATTCCTAGCAGTCATATTCAAGCTGTCTTGGTAAGTTATGGGATTTGCAGGCTGCAAGCAAATGGGGGCATTAAGGCTCCTATGGGGGATGATGACCCATCTTTGTCAGATCTCTTAGCTGTCAACACTTTGATTCAGTAACCGAATGCCTAGGGTTTTGGGGAAGTTCCTCAGTTAAGCTTATTTCATATAAAGAAGGAACATTGTCGTGCCTGTGCTTAAAAGGCAAATGGAAAGGAACCGATCTAGGAATTCTGGGGGAGTGCAAGGACACGGAGGTGTCTGTTCTTTACTGGTATAAAATCATATTTAAAAGAGTACAAGTGAAAGGCAAAAGTGTTTTCAGTAAAATTGAGCAATAGCTTTTGCAAGTTGCTATTTAATTTTTAGTTTCTGAAAGTACTGGACCTTGAAACTGAGAGGTTTTGTTGGTAAGTTCAGTAATTATTTGCAAAATAAAATCAGTGTCTTGATTTAGGAATAATCATATAGCATAATGAGTCTGAAAAAATCCTAAACTTATAAATAAAACTTTGCTACTTTAGAGCAGGTGTCCTGTTTGTTCCTGACAGTGCTGTAGGACCTGGCTTTGATAACACAGTTCACAAGTTTACTGTCTCAGTTATGGTCTCTCACTATTGCTCCTTTTGAGAGTAACCAGAAATCTGAACAAGAATGCGCAGAAATAAACTCTTGGCTGGTGTGTCTTGATGTATTAACTAGTTAAAGGCTGACCTCCTTTGTAAAGGGCAAGTTGCAAAAAAAAGGTGAAGTAGAGAAGTCCCCCATACTCATCTCCCATACTCATTACTAAGAGCCTGTACTCTGAGAAATGTTTTCCAAAACAGGTTTTACTGTAAAAGATGAGCCCTAACTTTTGATTTCATGGATCAACTACAGGAGTTGATTTAATGTAATTTAACAGTAAGAACCAAAATAAAATACTCAGTTGTGTTTGACTTACCTGTGCTGGAAGGGATTTCAGTGAATGCAGGTTCACAGGCAGTCTCAGCTGTTCAGGCAGTGTCTCTGTAGATCATGTAGCAAAAACCAGATAATTCCTGCTGTCTGTTCGATGTTCCAAATCATTGTTTGTCTTTGCAAATGTAAATGTGAGTACAGCGAAGAAAGGAAATGGATGTGGATAATGCTAATCTTCACAGTTTACACTCCATGTAAATCTTCTGAATGTCTTTAAAACTTAGATGTATGTTTCTGAAATTTTGAAACGTTCAACATTTCTCTTCTGTTTTCAGCACCTCGTCTCGTATTGCTAAAGGAATAGACTGTACAAAAATGAGCCTCCATGGTGCAAGTGGTGGACATGAGAGATCACGGGACAGACGCAGATCAAGTGACAGATCTCGCGACTCATCCCATGAAAGAGCAGAATCTCAGCTCACTCCATGCATCAGGAATGTTACTTCACCAACAAGACAGTACCATTCTGGTGTGTTCAGATCTGTAGCATTTCAGGATTACATTTCTTAAGCTTGATTACCAGTTTGTTAAAGGAGTACAATGAAATGCATTATTTTTATTGATGCCACAGCATACAGATTTCTTACATGTGCCCTAGGGTGGGAGTACCCTTTTTTTTGCTAGGTCATAACTTTTGTGTTCCTATATGATGATCTTATTTAATTTGAATCACAAGAACAATCTAACTTTCCTAAGAAGAGAATTGACTAAGTATGTCCCCTTTACTTGGTAGAGTTTGGGTATATAGCAATGTAGGTAGGAAAAACTTGTTTTTCTTTTGTAATTTTAGTGACAAAGCTTGGTTTGTTTGTTTGTACTACAGCACTAAACACAAACAGGAGCTGTGCATCACAGTATTATGTTGAGTTGCTTTTCTGGTACTGGAACGCTAATGTTTCTTGTGAAAACTTTGGGGAAGCAAGGTGCCTTTGATCTGAACTCATGGAGTTCAACAAGGCCAAGTGCAAGGTCCTGCACCTGGGTTGGTGCAATCCCTGATATCAGAACAGTATAGGTGATGAATTGATGGAGAGCAGCCCTGCAGAGAAGGACTCGGGAATACTGGTGGACAAAAAAATTGGGTATGAGCTGACAGTGTGTGCTTGCAGCTCAGAAAACCAATCATATCCTGAGCTGTGTAAAGATGAGGACAGCCAGCAGGGCAAAGGAGGGCATTGTCCCCTTCTACTCTGTCCTTGTGAGGCCCCACCTGGAGTACTGCATCCGGGCCTGAGTCCCCCAGCAAAGGAGAGATGTGGAGCTGCTGGAGCGGGTCCAGAGGCGGCCACGAGGATGCTCAGAGGGCTGGAGCACCTCCCCGGTGGAAACAGGCTGAGGGAGCTGGGCTTCTTCAGCCTGGAGAAGAGAAGACTCTTGAGAGACTTCGTTGTGGCCTTCCAGTACCTGAAGGGGCCCTACAGGAAAGCTGGAGAAGGGTCTCTGTCAGGGGGTGTAGTGACAGGACGAAGGGTAACAGCTTTAAACTAAAAGGTGAGATTTAGATTGGATATAAGGAAGATTTTTTTTATTTTTTATTTTTATCATGGTGGTGGTGAGGCACTAGAACAGGTTGCCTGGAGAAGTTGCAGATGCCGCAATGTTAGAAGAGTTTGAAGTCAGGTTAGGTGGGGCTTTGGGCAACCTGATCTAGTGAAGGATGTCCCTGGCTGCAGCAAGGGGAGCTGACTTAAATGATCTTTAAAGGTCCCTTCCAACCCAAACCATTCTGTGATGACGAGGCAGTAGAAATTTTGGGTTCTTATATAGAAAGCAGGGTTTTTGTTTGTTTTTTAAGGTTTCTTTAACTAGAATAGCTTTAATTGAAAGAGTTTTTATCGTTTTGCCATGTTATGTCCCTGGGAAGATGTAAGCTGCATAGAGCTCATGTCAAGTTACTTTTTTTTTTTTTTTTCCTTCTTCCTCCTCCTCTTTGCCTCTTGAGATCGAGAAAAGGATCACAGTTCATCTCGACCAAGCAGCCCTCGTCCTCAGAAGGCTTCCCCTAACGGTTCCACTGTTAGCATGGGGAACAGCAGCAGAAACAGCAGCCAGTCGAGTTCAGATGGGAGCTGCAAGGCTGGTGGGGAAATGGTGTTTGTGTATGAAAATGGAAAAGAGGGAGCTCGGAACGTAAGAACTTCTGAACGGGTAACGCTTATAGTGGACAACACCAGATTTGTTGTAGATCCTTCTATCTTCACTGCACAACCCAATACCATGTTGGGCAGGTTTGTATCTTTATTTACTTTGTTTCTGTCTATAGAAGAGAGTAGTTGTGTGGGTATATTTTCTGAAGGTATTAACACTCTGTTTAAATAGCTGTTGAATTCATAGTGCTACATTTGGTCCACAAACACTTGATATTATCACTTGATATTACCAATTTGTAAAGGTCTTTAAGTGAAAAAAACCTCTGCTTGGCACAGGTGCCAGTGGATGTCTATTATGTAGAGACAAGAGAGTTCACAATCAAATCAACGTCTCATATGAGCATATGAAATTTCCATTTGTCTTGCTGGGCATCACTTCTGTACTTAGTCTGCCTCATGCTATCTCCTGTTTTTAAACCTAATTGCTTCATAAAGCAGTCATGAGCATAGATAATCGTTTTCAAAACAGCAAGGAGGAAAACTTTTTGGTGGTGGTGTTTTCATTCCTTCATGGGCTGTCCTGACAGCATTCAGGCTCAACACATTTATCCTCTGAAATGCTTTTGCACAGGGCAATGTCAAGTGCTTATTGCCAGTATGACATGTTAGTCTCAGCACAGAGAGCACACAGACATTTAAAATGGTCAGCAGTTGAATGAAAGTCCACGTATTTGTGTGTAATACTTGCTGTAGAGGCTATAATAAACAATGTATTTAGCATGTTGAGTTGGTGGGGGAAGATTCAATACTTTAGTTGCTTGGGTACTGACTGTTTTCATATGATCCAGATGTAGAAAACAATGCTCATGGAACTTGCAGCAAGAAGGAAATTGAGTTTGCCTGTGTAGCTTTGGGTTTGTCTCTCAGTAAAATGGGACTCTTCTTCAGCCCCAAAGGATATAATCGTATTCAAATAT
>VXAV01000742.1:443799-469741 GCA_013399715.1 Alectura lathami | reverse complement strand
TCTAGCATTGCAAAAGACGAGTACAGTTGGTTGTCTTGGATTTTTATTAGGAATGTAACAACTGGGCTGCTTTGTGCTTCATTTTCTTATCGTTGACCCAAATATTTGAAAATCCAGCCTTTGTAATTTGCAGGATTTGTAACATTCGCACACCAAGTTGTCATGGTTACATTTGTAATTTGCCAACTGAAAGCAAATGCTTTAGCTGCTTGTAATCTTTAAAACAAGTTCAGCTGAGCAAAGTGTGAGCCTCCAGATGCCATGCCATTAAACTTCACAGGAACTGGTTTTGTCTGTAATGCTGGCTAGTACCAGATCGTTTTTGCTGGCATTTCATGTTTTAGACAAAGAGCTACAATTTGACTAAATCTTAATGGTAATGCCCTGTAACAGTGTGGGACTTTCTAGTACTGAAAATTACTGCTTAGGGCAGAGGGGAGAGACAATTGGCCTAAAACTATGTATTTTCTTAACTGGGGGAGCAGGGAGGAATGTGAAAGTGCTAGGATTCTGCTTGGGGGCTTGAACCATGGATCAGAGCAACACTGCTCTCTAGCTTTGAGGTCTTGTTTTCTGCTTTCTGGGTTGCAGTGTTTGAAAACAGCTCAGTGCTCCTTGTTCGTGGCAGGAGCAGCTGGCTTTGCCTGTTACACTTGGAGAGTCTTCATGAGGAAACACCTATGTGATGAAGTAGCATCATAGCCTTTTTCATTACAACCAGTGCGGTATTTCAGCCTCTCCCTGTCCTTGCTTAGGTAACATTAAGAATGACAACTGCTGATCTTCCTTATGCTTCCACAAGCTGCTTTCTGGTGAAGGAAAACCCCTGAACGGAACAGTACGGGAAATGGTAACTTCTGCTGTGCTCTAATGTTTCTTAGGCTACCCTACGTACAAAGAGAAAGTGAAAAAGCGACCAGGCGGAAGGCCAGAGGTGATCTACAACTATGTCCAAAGGCCATTTATTCGGATGTCGTGGGAGAAGGAGGAAGGAAAGAGTCGGCACGTTGACTTCCAGTGTGTGAAAAGCAAATCTATTACAAATTTAGCAGCAGCGGCAGCAGACATACCCCAGGACCAGCTTGTGGTAATGCATCCCACCCCCCAAGTAGATGAGCTGGATATTTTGCCTATTCATCCTCCACCAAATAACAGTGAGATGGATACTGAGGGACAAAACCCACCCCTCTGATCTAGACTGTTACAAAAACAAAAGCATGCTCCATTGAAGTGACTCTGTACTCAGCTCATGCTACACTGCAATTCCAGTTTTCTCCATTGTGTAACAGTGTTTAGGATATTGCAGTATAGACCTTGAAAAGCCCAAGGGGAGTATCTGATTGTTTTTGAAAGAGTACAGATAGCACATCCTGGGGTCACAGTTACATACATGTATTTGTTTACCAGTAGGTTTGTGACATTGGTTTTTTTTATGCTGGACTGTCCTCACTCTGAAGCCCATCGAGACCAAGGGGATGCTGGTGGCGAGCGTATGTTCAGTATTGTTACACAGTGGTTAGAAGGCAGACCTTGGAGTTGATAGTAGCACTTTACAAATGGTTGATAAATGGAATTTGAAGCCATTTTTTGTATGTATTGCACAATACTAACAAAGTGCTTCTATCAAAAGTATTAACTGTAAATAGTCTTGCTCTGAATAGAATGACCCTTTTAAAGTTCTTGTATATGGTTGAGCACAAAGCTACTTATCACTGGGTTTTTGGATTGAGGACATGATTCAATTACCCATGCAACATCTTGTTAAACTCAAAGTTCTTCAGTGAATTTTTTCACTTGTTTGCAGCGTGAGCCATGTTCAAAACTTGTGAACAATGGATAGGGGCTTTATCTTAAATTTTGCCTTACCTTAATATGTTCACAAATATTTATTTACTAAATTTTTCATAAGTGTCATGAAATAGGAAAATGCAAATGGTTAATTCTTCATTTATTGATGATTGTAAACAAGTTTTTCATGCAAATAAAATTTCCATTATTTTAATGGGTTTGAGTTATCTGTGAATGAGATTGTGTACAGATGAGTTTTGAAAGTTGCCTTTTTTTTTCCCCTCAGGGTGGTTGGAGAACACTTAGTATTATCCATCAAAGTGAAAGACAGGTATTTGTTAAAATTAGAGAAATCTGTTACACTGTCAAGACACTAAGGTGGGTTAAGACAGTCTAAGTCCTTTTGTCTTAGTTTGAACTGAAATTGGTAAGTAATAGCTTCTCTAGAAATTTATTGCAGTGACAGAATGCTGTAAGTGTATGGAAGGCATTGTTTTTCTTCCCTTTTCTCCCAAAGCTAGACATGATAAATAGGCAATTGCTTCTAGCATGCATCTTCAGCAGGGTTTTATCAAATTTATTTATCAAAGTAAATGCTCCATCTTAGAACAAGGGAAACATTTATTTTAAAAATATTTAACTGTCTAATACATTACACTTGAACAATATTTATAGTAAAGGATTCTTACAAGAAAGAATAAACAGCTTTATGGTACAATTAGTATAAGAAATATCCACATGGGGACTGTTTTGCAGTGTAAAAACACACCATACATCTGAAATGGTCATTTGCATATAAAAGCTACCACTGATGCCAGTGAGTTGCACAGTGATTTAAAAAAAAATTCAAACAACAGAATCCAAAATATACAGGTATTGCAAGCTATACACAGCTAACCAAATCAACACGGAACACTGTAGCAGGTTATTCCACTTTGTCTGACGTTACACGTGGTAGAATGAGTTGCGTTCTGATATGGCTTTTATGAAATTCATACATAAAAGCTTCTCAATCCAACAAGTTTCACAGACTGTAGAACTCCACCAATAAATGCACTTTGATATTTGGATGTTGAAGCAAGGTGCATCATTTACAAGGGCCACGGCAAATCACTGAAATCTACAGGGCCGCCAAGACCTGCATCTGCTTCAAGAAGGCTCATGATCACTGCCATCGCTGCTTCGTCGTTGCTAGGGCTGCTGGATCCTTGGTCGTTGTCAATCATGTCAATGCCTATGTGGGAGTTCTCCCCTGTAAGCATAAATATGGTAAGTACATCATCAGAAGTTGCTTTCTTTTGTTCATTTCACTTGCTCTGCTCACTTGCCACATGGCTTGAAGTAGAAGACCTGAAGAGGCTGAGCTATTTTGGGGGTATGAAGATGTTTGATTGATAGCCAGTTTCAGGGATGCCCTGATACCTGGGTATCCGAGTACCAAAGTTAGGCCATGTCTCAGGCACAAACAGACCATGACCATGACCCTTTTTCCTCACCTCCACTTGTTTTAAAGTCACACAAAAAGCAGGTAAGACATTCAGCTAATTCACACATAAGAGAAAAGAGGCTTCCAAACACACTTAAACTAAACTAGACTGCCAGACTACTCTTGTAGTCAACCCTTTAAACAAACAAAGTTTGCTTAAGCTTATGAGCTGCTTTGCTCAGCTATGTACTGCAGATAGTAAAAGCACGTCATCGCTTAATAGCCGTCATCTTGGTACGGTTGTCTGTGTTTAGCTGCTATTGAGGCGTTTGTGTATGCCTTCACTTACCAAGAATAGACGAGTTGTCAGAATATGGGTAACCAGAGCTATCTTGGATTTGCCCAGATAGTAACCCTGCTGAAGAAATGTCTGGAGTGCCACCATTCAGGATCTTGAAAGAGAAAACAGAAGCCATAAAACAGCACAAAACGTTGCATTAAGCCTGAATTGTTTAATTAGGATTTTTAAGACAGGGAGTACAGGCTTCTTGAAAAACAAATCGAGCACCTAAAGGCTGATCAGACTAGTTGTATGCTAGGACCTGCTTTCCCTCTGTATCATGTCCATCAGGCAAATGTCAGCTGGATAGATCTCTTCCTTTCTGGTGGTGGTAAGTCAGCACTATATGCTAAATTTCTGAAAGTAACTTCTGAAAATCTGCTAGAAAAAGCCCTGAGGGGATTTCTGGGCATCGTCATCCGAAGTATTCCTTCTGCAACTGAGAGCAATTACAGCTAAGTACAGAATGCTTTTGCATTTACAAATACAGTGCATGTAAAGTATTGTCAATTAAGATCCTCAGTTTTGGGAGTATGATCCTCCCAGGCAGAGAGACTGCACGAGCTGAGTGTTGCTCCTGGATTTCAAGTCTAACGCTTTTTTTGGTACAGAGCAGCACAGCAGTACTGTGGACACCAGAGCTCACACCAGGCAGAAACAGAAGCGCCTTTAAACAAATAACAAGGGAATAGCTGAACGTGCACCATAGTTCTGAACTGCTCAGGTATGCAGACGCTGGAAGGTGAGTACTTCTGAGCTCCCTTTTGAGGGTGGCATCAGCTGGAACTTGTGTTGTTTCTAGCGGACTTAGTTTTCTAACTAAGGAGAAATACTGAGAGGGTATGCTGTGAGAAATACCCACCTCTCCTTTATGATGTCGCAGTAGCCCTCACTATATGTAAGTGTTGAATTACTGCTCCTGGAACTACAGCTCAGTTTGTTCCAACTTCAGGTTTTATTGCAAGAAGAAAGAAAGCCAGAAACAGATGGCAATATTTACTGACAATTATATGCCCCAGTCCAGAAATTCTTATGTATAGTCATTGTAAATTCTGGGAAAGAAAGTTGAATCTGAGGTAGTGCTTGAATGCACAGAATATGGATTTGGATAAATGCTGTTCTTGTCTTGAGTATGACAACTTTAAGCAGCAATTTAAAAGTTGACTCGAATGCAGCCAGTACAAGTGCTTGGGAGGTTAAGTGTTAGTAATTGTGTATGAATGCTACTTAAGCAATCTTAGGAGGAGGCATGGTACGTTGATTTAAAAATAAGATGTCAGTGCACAGTGAAGCATCTAATTGTCACATGTTGTGCTACAGCAGTACAGCATAACTTCTAATTCATTTGAACACCAAGTGCTCAAATGATAGCAATTCCGCTGTTCACTAGTATGTGGTGTGAAAGAGTTTGTGGATCAGGACAAATGCATGAGGAGAGCTGTTTCTTGAAGCTGTTTTTTTTAAAAAAAGTAAAAATAAAAATAAAAAGCCAAAATATAAAGAGCAGAACTGGGAGTGCTTAAGAACCACTGGTCTCTGCACTTCAAAGACCACTGTAATGGAATTTTGGCCACCAGAGTACTCTGACCTGCTGTCAGACTTTTTCAGCCAAGCACTTAAGAGTTCAACATCATTTTAACATGTAATTTCATAAAGCATGATCTCAATTTGTTTGCTGCGACTGCTACCGAGACTGTTTGTAAGGCTCATTCTTACCTTCTTGTTTCCTGGGGAGGATGTATCAGGTGGCGGTGTGCTGGTAATGTTCAGTGGACTTGAGCCACAGCTAGATGGCGATGATCCTCGTATCCTATAGGATGGGTAACACAGGGTACGAATTTACCAGAAACTTTGAGACTCAGGTGCCAGAAGCTTGGAGTTTCAAATGCTGACTTTAATATCAGGTGGCATGAGGTGTTTTAAGAGCATGGATTTCATGTGTATAGTTTCCTTAATTTTCAGTATTACTCAAATTGCCAGTAGCAACTTATTTGCAGCTTGTGGGTAAGTTGTCCAGCTTGCTCAGTCTGCAAACTTTGCCTCCTTCCCGCACTACCCACCTTTTCCCTTACTTGTTCCTATGTGTTCCTATGCAGCCTTCACTGCGATTGAGCAAGGAAATGATTGTGGTTTCTGAGGGAAACTTCATTTCATGTATGTTATACTTCAGCTTCTACCGGCTAAGAATGTGAGCTGTCACCCTCACCTAGACTTGTTAAATGGGCTGCTGCTAGAGAAGTATGCTGGACATGTTAAACGGTTTATTAGATATATATAAAGTCATACAGATACATATATATGCATATATATATTTTAAACCCTTTCAGTCAGCATTTTTTGCTTTCATTCTCCATATCTTGATCAAATTTTTTTTTTTAATTAGTGAATAATGTATTAACTATAGAACCAACAAATCCCTAGACTAAATGCAAGTGACATATTTACAGAGAAAAGCAATGGAGATGGGAATCTGATCCTTGGCAGAGTTCCCTTGGGAAAGCTGAACATAAGGCAGCTTTGGAAAATAGTAACAGCTGCTGAAAAAGGACTGGAACTAACCCAGGGTCTGGAAATGAAACAATGGGTGGTAAGGCTTATACTACTACTCTTACTGAAGCTAAGCGTTTCCTAGCTACAGAAAAGGATGGTAAGTTTCAGAGTATTGGTTCAACCTGGGTGTAGCTTTTTTTTCCCCCCTTCCTATTCTTATAGGCAGGAAAGGAGACTTATGTTGATAAGTCTACTGTTCCCTTGAAGAGGTAGTCTGACCTAGAGCAGAAACAAAACGAGAAAAGAGGGACTGAAATGGCAAATGTTACTGCTGCTAAACATCTGCTGGATGAGACCACTTCTACAGGAAGGGACAATTCCCAAAAATAAAACCATTAAGAAAGGCGATTCTTAGCCAGTAGAAATTAATAGTGACACCCACTAAAAGCAACTGTCCAGACAGATGGAGATAGTTCCCAGTTGTTCTGGGAACCAGCCCTGTGCCACTACAGTCCGTACTGAAGGGTGCTCCAGATCTGTTTGACCAGAGACCTAGATCGTGCCTGAGCCTTAACCAGTGTGCTGTTGCTCAAAAAGCTGTGAGAGAGCTTCACAAGCCCAATGTACATTTATAACAATTCCAAAAGCATCTGAGTAAAGTGGTTCACAGGAAAGCAAGCATTTCTTTGTTTGGCACTTAGTCAATAGCTTTGTCATTTGGAGGTTGTGCTGCTTACACCCTTAAGTCTTTGGGCAAGAACAGTCTGGGAAGGAACTGGGTTCCTGTTAGCTGCTCTTTTTACCTACAGTTTCTGATAAACAGATCATTTTCAAAAGTTCAAACATTAAGTCTCTTCGAGTAGAAAGCTAGAAGGCTGTAACTGGTTCATTCTTTCACTTCTACTTTTAACTGCCTCAGATATTCTGAACTATATATCTGTATACAGATACATCTGTAGCTGTCTACTTACGAAATGGAATTGCATCATTATGTATTTAGCTTGAAGAAAAACTTCCATTCCCTTTTAAACAATACTCATTTTCTTGCTTCATACCATTTTCTCTCACCTGTGAATCTCCATTATTTCTTCAGCAATCATCCTTCCTATTTTTCCTGCCCCAGCTCTTGTTCCACCTGGAATTCCTGGGACAGTAGGATGGGTCCTTTTTGGGCCGCCTGGAACAAGGAGGGATCTTAAGGTCAGATAAAAGTTTGCAAACATTTTCCAAAAACATTTTGTATTTAGGCATGAAAACATCCTGCAGCTTGTCAGAACTGCATGAACTTCATTTACCTACAGTTCTATCAACTGTTGAGTACCTTCCAATGTACAGAAACCTCTGACCTGGACTCAGCTACGCTGTGTCTCTTAGACATCTCCCTGTGCTGCTAGGTACACCACCTATTCTTACTCTGGTCAGAATCTGGCTGTTTCAAGCACGTGGTAGTACCCCTTGTCCACTTAGTGCAGAATTGCTCGTCACACCTGCTTTATTCTGTAGCTCCAGCCTTGTTCATTCTTTATTTGCATGAAGAACTTGCCAGCACAGACAACATAAAATAAATCCAAGTCACCTGATGAACATCAATCAAACCCCTGTAGGTAACTGCAAGTATCTAAGAAGGGAGGAAAATGTGAGGTGTAGAAGTTGGAAGTTTGTTGCTAGTTTGCGATTTGACGCTTGCATAGCACTGGAGAAGGAGCCAGGAAGGAGCCTGATCTTCTCTAAGGCATAGTAAAGAAAGGATCCCACACTGAATGGGGAAGAAAGCCACGCAGTATTGTTCATGCATTATGGATAATTGTCTTACTTTAGAAATTCATACTTAGCAACCTCCAGTATCTTTTATGGCTCTGACCCATCAGGAGGCAATAATGTTCACCTACAAGCTCATCAAATCCTTAGCAGAGCCACAACCACCTGAAATTAAACTTAATTAACTTTATTTTTCTGGGCCCAAGAACTGTCAGTATAACAATACTACGCATCTGGTTTCTTCTCAAAGGCTATTTTGTGGCAAAAATTAAGCTTATCCCAATATAGAGCAGTTTTTTCTATTTTTCCAGTCTTAGAAGGCCTGGACACTACATTACTGCCAATTATTCTACAATCACATTTGGTTGCTAACCATTGTACCCACATAGCAGCCTCTCTTCTTGCCACACTGCCACCTGTCCCATGCTTTGCTACCCCTCCTCCTCCACAGTGTAACTTACTGAACCACATTTTTCAACTTTGCTGAAGTCTGGCACCGTTTTGCTAAGCGTTTGCGTATAACTTAGAAAGTAATACCAGACGTGTGATATCCTTGCTCCTCATCTGTAAGTGCGTAGCTGACAGTAGTAGCTAGTCAACAGGGTCTCTAAAAGCACCGGTTCCCAATTCTGGAAGTATCTCAGTACTATCACCATCTGTCCTCCCCAGTCCTTCAGCCACAGGCTGTCATTGCACCCTCCCACTCTTCCTCAGTTCAATCCTGCTCCAGTTACACTTCATTGTTGAACAAGCTCTGCTGCACAGCACCCATGATAAAAGATTCTTCAGTGACCTTCTGTGGTGGTAACAATCCCATGATAACGGTCAAGTCTTGACAAGAAGTCCAGTCAGTTGTAAGCTGAACAGCTAACTGCATTTCTGATCCAGCCACCTCTGAGCAGCCATGCGCACCAACCACAGACCTTGAAATTGCTCTGGGACAATGAAGAAATAGCCCCAGCCAGGAAAGGCAAATGTTTCTCCTCTGCATCACTCTTTCAGCCATGTTTGTACTTCTACTTGGTTCATCCACTTCTCTTTGACCAGCTTACAGACCAAGTTCAACAGGACAAGAACTGCGTTAGCACTTCTTTTGTCCCAAACCACGTTTTGCTTTACGATATTAACAAATTCTCAGTGCAAGACCGCAACAAATCTGTGCCTGTAGGGTCAGCTGCTAACCATGTGAGACTGCCAATAATTTCCCCCCGGTACAGTAGTTACCTTCTCCAGCCTGAAGCACACTGTCCATGCTGTGTGGAGAAGCCGCAAGCTGTGGAAAGGCTGTATCTCCACTATCAAGTATGCTGGTGCTGTGGATTTCAAGAATTAGAAGAATTAATGATAGGAAGCCGCTGCCAGTGTGTCAAGATGGAATGCATCAGGGTTCAAGTAGCTGGTGAGTCACTGTCACCTCTGTGAAAGAAGCATTGTGACTGACAGCAAGGCTAGATTAACAACAGAAATAACAGATTAATTATTATTAACAGAAATAACTAGATTAATAACAGAAATGTGTGTTAGGACACAAAGTATGCAATGCAGAACCCAAACAGACAGATTCCTCCACAGCAGTTACTCTACTGCATAAACAAATTCCCCTCTCCCCATGTGTGCAGTTCTGGGTGCTATTTCTAGAAGAATGTGCACATATTTATGTACAATCTCATCTGAAAATACCGCAAAACAATCAGCATCTACATGCATCGGCTAAATGAAAAATACTTACGAAACAACTGTGTTTGTTGAGACAATGTATTCTACTTCTTTGGTCCAAGGGTTCATGAAACTGAACCAGCGACTCCTCAGTGTAATAAAAGAACCATCTTTTATTTTAAATTTGTAGCAGTTTGTTGTAATTTTTTCTCTTGTCTGCAAAACTAAACACAGAACAAAAGTAGCTGTGTAAAACAGGCAGCATGACTACATAAGCAGAGCACTTTTCACAGAAAACTCAGTTCAGTTAATTCTACCCTTCACGCCTGGAAAAAAATGTTATTTCTGCAGTATTGCCCCCTTACCCAATGTGAACCTCAAGTATTCACTAAAAATTCACAGAAGTCTAAGAAAATGATGTTGCATGGCACATGCAAAACAATGTTCTCCACTAAAGCGTTTACAAACAGATAAGCAAATTTGAAAAAACTTGGTAGTTCCCTTAAAACATAATAATTCCCAGTATTTTCACAAAATTTCTTTACCAAATTTATTAATATCCCACCTTGTCTATGACATTCTGCAAGATGTCCTATATCATCTTGATGAAAATATTCGTAACACGAAGTACCTAGAAGCTCCTGGGGTAAGTATGCCAGAATGGCTGTTGCCCTTGGGAACAGGAGGGGGAAGATGGAGAAGAAAGGAGGAAAACAAAAAAGAAGAAAAGAAAAAAAAAATGTTTAAATTGAAGCATTCATGACAGCTTGCTAAAACTTACTCTGAAGAAGGGCAAGTAATGCTGTGAGTTATTTTCAGCTTAGAAGGGAAAGAAAAAAAAAAAACTTGAGTACTCTCTCTAATTCTCAGATAATTAAAAAAAGTATGCAACACCAATAATCCTCAGGTATTGGACCTGTCACCACCACAGGGATATGAGTGTCTAAACAACGTTGGAGGTATATTCTAATTCTGCGAATTTAAACCTGAGTAAAGCTGCCTTGTAGCTGTTACAAAGTGTTAGGACCCTTTCTCCCAACGATGCCGTTGAAACATCCACGGTTTGAAGAACTGCAGCGTTCCTTTGTGTACCCACCATGCTGCTGCTGCTCAGAAGCCAGCTTTTAGCATACCAAGAGACCTACTACACATCTCAGTTTTAAATCGGACAGGAGTATGAAGCAAGTACCACAAGTTTTTTGTTTCATCAAAACCAGCCACAAAGCAAGCTTACTTTCCTCCTCGTCAGCAAGCTTTACAGCTAAACACACCTGCAATCTGCAACGCGGAAAAACATGGATTCTTGATCTGACTCTTTGCTGGCATTCAAGGAGCTGGTGGCAGGGATGGAGAACATCTCAAGAAGCTACAGAGCCCCAGTGATTTCAGAACCTGACTTCAAGACAGAGGCAGATGAAGCAGGCACTCCCGAGGCCAGCAGCAAGAACAGCCAGACAGAAGCTGTTCACCTAGTTGTATCAGCTTAAACTGAAGCCAAAGGAATTGAATTTAGCATTCAGATTTAGATTTCAGCTAGAAACCAGTCGGAGGACATGTGTTTGAATTCAACTAGTCAATGTTTTCTGAGTCATTGTTTTGGAAAGACTTCAATATCCATCGATCATTTGAAAATGAAACTTGTTCATAAACTACCGTAGCTCGGCGTGGCAGAATGGTGTAGCTTCTAAGGAACAAGGCTGAATGCTCTCCCAGCTCCTACAGTGACCGCTAGCTCTAAGTGCTGCTGCAGAATAGCTCGCATTTCAAAAGGCTTATTACCAGACTTAAAACATAAGAGAAAACAAAACCAAACAACAACCACTGCAACCAGCCAGATAGCATTAAAAAAGATTTTTACTTAACTGCACTTCTTCTCCAGGCTACCAGCTCTATTTCCTCTCAAAGTCCACTAAAAGTCAGCTGACACCAGACACACCCTACGAACAAATTCCAGCTGGCAAATTCTGGCAGAATTTGGAGCCTGGGCTTGTTTAGGTTGTAAATAATTGTGTCTAAGCTACAAAGTGAAACAGTCTCAGCTGGGCAGTCTCAGCCCATCTTGGCAAGGAAGGGGAACAAAAAAGCCCTCCCCAACCAACCTGACCCCTCTATTAACCCCTCATTTGACCACTCCTTTTCCCTTGGCGCTGCCAGTTATCCTGAATCCAGGTCACATCTCTTTGCTATGTAAGAAAACCTGAGCAATTTCTTTTTCGGTAATAAGAATTAGCCTTAATAAATAAATAGATAGATAGATAGATAATAAAGTGGATGTTTGAAAGCAGATACCAACACTAGTCCATGCTCTCAAACCTCTTCCAAGAAGTACAGCTTATGAGAAGCTTTCTTTCTTACACAAGATCATATACATAAGGACTAATTCAGCAGGGTATGTCTAAATAGTTACATGAATGTGTATGCTATCGAAGTCCAATGTAGACTATGCAACAACTTACCGATGTGGCGGTTGCAGAAGACTGCAAACAACAGAATGCTGTAATTACAAAATCCAGTAACAAAACAGGGTAGCATATTCTTCTGAGGATTACATATGTACATCCCCCTAACAAACGGGCAGAAGTGATACCTGGATTATTCTGCCTAGTAAGACAGTTTAGGAGCTTTTATGATTTAGTCAGTAGCACCTAATAAATACACCGTAGTAACTTTGAGCTGGGTCTCAAAAACCAAGATTACTTGCAGTTGGGCTTCAGTATAAAGCTGAAAACATCAGACATCTCCTTTTTTGATAGTATTTACAGTTAAGTATATCACACTCTCAGTAAATCAGTGTTGGACAGTGACTTATTGTAGAAGTTAGTAAAAGTATTCTTACCTCTGATCTACAAAAACAAATTTTCCATCTATTGCATGTCGAGAAACGTATTCTGTAGGTTTCACCCTGATCTCACCGTTGACTGGCTGTGGTACTACATGAGGATGCAGCCGACCAATTGCAACAAGACAGCTTAAATTACAGCCCTCATTATCTGGTTCATTATCTTCATCTAGTCCCATTTTTGTTGGTGGCCAGCTTTTTAAATATCCTGTACTATGGATAGTGCAGAAGCTTTTGCGGTCTGCTATAAAAACAAACAAAAAAGCAGTTAGGCTATTGATTAGTGCTTTTGGAGAACTTCATCTCTCAGTTCTGCTACAATTCACCTCCTTTCTTATCCTGAATGTTTGTGGTACTGCTTACTGAGGGATTTTTTCAGCACTCTGGCTCCAACTCAACTCATCCGAGTTAAGTCAATATACAGTTTACCTCAACAAAATCACTGCTTATACTGAAACACCACATAGTTCAGACCAAGATCTCTTTTGATCATCTTTAAATAGAAATTTCATCACATCTTATTATTTCAAGAAAGCATACTAGTAACCTAAAGAAATTAGGTTTCAAGAAATTAGTATCATTTATAAATAAGACAGACATTTTTCAACTTAGCATGAGGGTCCTACAAATAATAAAACCAATCGGGCTGGCAGAAAATACCCTGTCTGGGTGTACAAAGGATAAGCTGTACATAACTGCAAGGAAGAGGACTTTGATAGAAAGGTAGAGGAAAAACCCTTGTGCCTAACTGCACAAAGTGATTTATTCAGGGGTGAGCACTGAAGTGTGATACAAGATTGAAGCTACAACTGAAATTACTGAAATTAGCAGGAAGTACTTGGAGCAGCTGTCATGCCCAGAGACAAAACACCGAAGGTGCCGTCTCTAGTTGTCACTTTCTACTTTAACGAATACAAAATCCATTCTCCAATATACTCAAAAGGAGAAACTTTCAATCTCAGACTGAATATATATTCCAACATGTCTGGAATAATAATACCCTGCAGAAGGGAAAAAATATTACAACCTTAGATAATAATATGACCAAATACTTATGGTGTAGAAATACTATGTTTCTGGGACTCAGAATGCATGAAAACACAGATGAACTCAAAATAAATGCATTTTCTAAGTTGGCTATCCATCCAAATATTACTTGTCAAATATGGAGCAGAAAATCAGAATGGGTAACAGCTTCCCTTTACTGGGGATATGGGCTAGAAGGTTAAGACTGAATGTGATATGGCTGGCATCTGAAGATGCAGTAACCACACCAGAACCATCAGCACAAACTGCCCACAACAATTTCAAGAAGGCAGAGAGGAGAATCTGGCTTCATATGCCACAATACCATATGTAAGGGGAGTGGGGAATGGAAGCAGTACAAAGAGAAAAAAGTAACAGACCGAGACCTAGTTCCTACCACAGTATCTTAAGAAGCATTGTCACTGTTCAGTAAATATCAAGAATGTAACCACTGCAAATGAGTAGTCATATAAAAAAAGCCTGACAACCGTTACATTTGATGATAAAATACATAATTGTTACCTTTCTTCTTTGAACACGTTGAAGGAAAATCCTTGTCTTCTACTTTCACGGAAGGTCTATTGCACTTCATCCTACAAAAGAAGGACCGCCTTGCTCCAGAACATAGTCGTGATGGCCCAGGTGTTATGTCAGTTTTAACTGGGAGTCCAGCTGTAGCAAAGAAAGAAAGTGAGGAAGCCTTCTTTGTTGGGCAAAACATTAACCATATAAATGATTAAATCATACAACCAAACTGTATGATGATTCAACTTTGCTAGGGCTGGTGCAGCAGTTCCAACTGCTACATCCTCCATCAGAAGCAAAAGTGCTATTCTGGAGATTTTCATTTCAGTGAGCATCTGCAGGATACTAACTGACTCCGCTGACCGCATGAACATTAAAAGAATTTCTGATTACATTTTCTACTGCAAAAACATTGATGCAAGCTTGAGAACACAGGCTTCTAAATGCAAAGATTAGAAATGGATTGTTAAAGACCACTCAAGTTTTGCAACACAAATCAACTGATTAAAAATAGAAAGAGATTATTTACCCATAACTAGATCAGTACTTATAGTCAGTCATTCAGTAGACCCATGACCCTTCACACTGGAAGACTTTTAATCACAAAACGCACCCGAAGAGCATATATGCATGTACCAAGCAGAACAGGCCCAGTGCCATTCCAGGACCCTCTCAAGTGCAGGCTCTCTAGGCATCAGATTTTGTCATTGCTCTGAGAATGAAGTGCGGCCAGCAGTGCAAGGGAGGTGATTCTCTCCCTCCACTCCACTCTCTTGGAGCCCCACCTGCAGTTCTGCGTTCAGCTCTGGCGCCCCCAGCACAGGAAGGACAGGGACCTGTTGGCGTGGGTCCAGAGGAGGCTGCGAGGATGCTCAGAGGACTGGAGCATGTCCCCAGTGGAGACAGGCTGAGGGAGCAAGGCCAATGATGCAGCAGGAGCTCCAGGGGACAGTTCTCCAAGAACTGATGATTTAAATCACACAGCAACCTTTCCACAGCGTGCTACCCCCTTCAACCACTTCTGCACAGGGGAATTTATAAACGAACGCCTATATACATGTGCAAAACCTTCTAGGACCCTGTAGGTTTTTAATGCAAGGAGGAACGCAGTGATGCCCATGTTTTAGTGCTAAGAATGCCTCTGCTAAAACTAAAATTGAGGAAGGCCACCTCAGGGAGGTCAGTCTGCCATGCAACACAGACACTCAGAACTGCTGTTCAGTGGTAAGAACACAAGTTGTGCCTGAGTCACTTATGCCAACATAAAAATAAAAAATACTAGTACTTTAATATTTGTTCTTGAAAACTTACCAGTTAGGCTATTATAGCAGATGGGAAGACTAATTTGTGGTCTTTATTTTTGCCCTAAGTTTGTGAGAGGCATGCAGAAAAGAGGAAAGCACTGGATAAACATGTTTGATGACCAGACAAAACCATGAGCCAGAGAAACTTCAGCTGAGCCAGCTGGAGCCTCTAGGCTCACTGCCCTGGAATGACCTCTGAGCTCCTGTTTCTGAAGTTGAGCTGGAGCCTTCTCTGAGATGAATCTTATAGATTTCTGCTCTTGACAAGCATGAGACTGAACAACTTGGAAATTCGCAGTTGAAAGATACCGCCTTCTACTTAAGCGATGCAGACTCTTGTTATGAGAGTGAGTTAAACACCCACTCACCTCAAAACAGCACAGATACAGGACTACTTTAAAACGCCAGAGTGGAGGGGAACTAAGAGACACAGTAGGAAACAATTCCAAGGACTAGGTTAAAAACCTTGTAAGAGAAAAGTTAGGTCATTGCTGGAACTGGCAAAAACAGCTAAGTCTTCTAGTGTGACTGCCAGATACGGAGGACAACCAAAGCAATACTGAGTGTATTCTGACCATTGAAAATGAAGGATTAGAACAAACACTTCATATGTTTTAATGGGAAGAATTAAACTTTTGGTGCCTGGAAAAAGAACAACACCTCACAAGCAAAGTCAGATAAACTAGTGCACCTGTACTGGAGGGCGTGAAAAAACTAGGAGCTTCTCCGTCCAGGCATCTGTCTCATACTTCTTCTTCTCTCTTCCCTGGCCATGACATGCAATCCAAACAGCACCCCACACACACTTTGCACGTTAGCCAAATATATGAACGTATTTTTCAAAGGAAAAAAGACTCACTTTTTGCATCTATAAGCCTTTCTCGTGGTGCAGTGTCAGAAGAAGATAGCTGCTCCTTCACTTTGGCAATGTCTTTAGGATGAAGGTAGTCAAATAAACTTTGACCGATTAAATCATTCTGTAGGGATTCAAGCAGAAATTAAAATAATTGTCCTGTGTATTCTTCCAGTTTTAGCATCAGTTATAAAGAATCCTTCTACGCATAAAGAACAAACATCTCAGATCCAGGATGAAGTGGAAGGTATTGGTTTCCTCTGTAGTTATCAGTACATTACACGGGAAGCACTTTCATTATTTTCAGTAAGAGTTTTAGACAAATAGCACGCTTCATCTAGCGACAGAAGATATTCTGGTTTCTCTTCAGTTTCAGTTTGTATGCTACACATTTGAACTAAAAGTCAACTGCAAATGTTCTTTTTAGTAGGTATTTAGTGTACACCTAACTGAGGGACAGCTGATGAAAACTTCTGAAGCTAGTACAGTTTTTAAAGTTGGAAAGGAGGGCAGACAGAAAGAATGAATGCTATTACTTGTGTAATATATGTTGCAAGTTACAGCTCATGTTAAGCCTATCTTAAAAGCCTAGCTCTTGTATAATTACTTCCCAGTTTCCATGACTAAGTATCCTAGCAAAAACAGAACAGAAAGATAACTAAATTGACAAATTCATGTAAAGCTATTGGAGGAACCTCAGACTGATTTTTCAATATTTGCCTACAAGCCAAATTAGCTAACACTTTTACAAGCCTGATGGTAAAATCCTAATCAGAACGTGTCACAGTCGGTGAAATAAAGTTAGTACATGTTTACCTCCTTCATTTGAATGGAAGCCAGAAGCAATCTTCTCTAACAGCACAACAGAGAAAAGCCTTCTTTGCAGCAAAATTCAACTTTCAGCACAGATGATTCACACAAATCCCATATAAATGCATAATAATAAAATAGCTTTCAAATCTTTTAAGGCCTAACGCTACTTAAAATGGACAAGAGTACCTGACTGTAGTTGAGGATCTTGAAGACAGACTCTGAAACAAACAGTATCTTCCCTCTGTCACAGCCCACAACAAAAAGAAACCCATCTGCCGCCTAATTGGGGGGGAGGAGGAGAAAATAAACTAGTAAGTTATACGTCTTCATGGCATCATTATAACCTTTAAAAACACTTTGTATATCGTAGGATTTCTGCGCTAGAACTCTCTTAACATTTAAAGATAACTGAGTCAACAGACAAGATACGAAATTACAGTAAGGTTGGTGGGTTTTTTTGGGTCTGCAAACATTTCTGGCATAATTCTGGGCACTATGCCCAGAATTTACAATCATTTTATAGGAAGAAAGCATCCATCTTTTGTCCAGTAGCATTACAATTATGTTTAATAATGCCTGTTTTTTAAAATTAAATTAGTATTTTAAATGCATTTACTCCTCAGGTCCTATTTTAGAAACACACGGATAATGTGCGTATTTATGTGTCGCTATGTAGGCAAGTTGTTCCCATTTCGAAAGTTCTGTTTTTCAGCCACATACAAGCATGCAGGACTAGGCTTCAACTTCATAGCTCTGAAGTCACAATGGTGCAGAAATTCAGTTCAGAATATGCACCATCTGGACACTGCACTGCTCCACAAGCGATACAGGCTACTAAAAGTGCCTAACTATTGACACGAGCGACACGGTCTGTCCCTGCTATGAACGTGCACAGCAAGCAGCCAACCATACTACGTCACGGTACATCAGTGACCTCAGAACAAGGCGTTCATTGTATCATTGTATGCTGAAATCTTGCCAAGGTAGAAAGTCAGTAAGAAATATTTTTATGTAATTTTGGTTCATTTCATGAAATAACTGATAATTTGGATGGTTATCATCAAAGTCGCAGTTTCTTCAGACCTCCCCCTAAAATCCTTTTGCTTAACTTCAGATATGTTGGTCATCTTTAAAAGCCAGTGACTTTGTGCAACAGTTTAACAGATTTCTACATTGTCCTGCATAGTCAAAACATTCTTAAGCTGAGATAAAAGGCAGAAAAATACTGGTGTTTCGCTCTGGGAGAGTTATATTCACAGCCATTAATATCTCGTAATTAAAAGCTGAAACATACCCTGAGAATAAGGTGTTTTAGTTCGTCATCTGATAGAAAAGCAGGCTTATAGTTGGCTTCTGTATATGGGTTTGTAGCACCTAAGGAAAACAAAATCCCCACATCACAAACAGTTTGTGATACAAACAATACACACTTCAATGAGCAATTTTCCTTTGATTCTGTTACTCATTTCACCTGTTCTTTAAAATGAAAGTTGCTTTGTGGTTTCGTTTTACTATCATGATGAATTCTATTGGTATTGACTCAGAAAACAATGAAGATTTTTAGCTAGGAACACAAATATTGGATTATGTAGTAACACAAATTAAATGCCTTCTGAGATGCATTCTTTGACATATTTTTGACCCAAATGCTCTCCTTGATTTATGATCTAGTCTCAGAATTAGAAAAGAAAAGGAAGAGATCAAAGAATAAAAACACAACCGTGTGATGTAAACAGATTGTCAGATAGGAGCTTACAAATCAATTCTCTTACTCCATGCCAAAGACAAAAAACAGCATTTCACTGACCTTACCTAACAATGCAAAATGCAAGAATCAGCAACAAATGAGGCATCTACTTATTAAAGCGTAATTCTTTTTATCCTATTCCTTTTGTAACGACAAGAAAGTCAAATTAGCAACCACTATGCTATGAAGTACTAACCTCATCAAATGACGGTGGCAGAAAAAGCTACACCTTACAGAAATGCTAGGATAAATATGTCTGGAAGAAGCCAGGTCTCCTAGGAACCAGTTACAGCGACTCTCTCTGTAAACTAGCAACAACCTTTCTCAGGGGTGTACTTCTCAAAGGCTTAAAGCTTTCACCACCATCGCAGATTGTATTCCACAACTGATTCACTCTCACATGGAGCTTTAGGACCACAGAACTTTGCTATAGCCTCAGCTCTTTGAAACCCATATATTTCCCTTCAAGTTCAAGGTACGATCACAAAACATCACAGATGCTGCAGGAATATTGCTCACCCCTAAAATCTAACCTCTCTATCCCAACAGGTCTTGCACATGGCCTGCCTAAGAGCACTGATCACTGCTACACAAGATTCCGTCGTGGACTACAGCTGAAGCCCTTTGTTCCCTCCTCCCACAAGCTTCAGCTGCCTTGCTTCTGTTGTATCCAGTGATACGGATCCATCAGGTCAGCAAATGGAAAACCATTCTTTTCTCACCACAAATTTCCTTGCTGGATCAGGATATCAGACCATGTACCACATCATCCTGCAGTTGCTCAGCTGCAAGGGAGAGGGGAAAGGGAGGCTGCATCCCTTACGTGGTAACTTGGTATTAAAACAAACTAGCCACACCTTGAGCTGGAATGTACAGTTGGCATTTGCCTTTGCATGACTTCCACCTCAAACTCCCGTAAGCCCATAGAAATTCTCTTCTTTGTTCTAGGATGTGATACGTTTTGTATTCTTACAACTTCCATGGGAAAAAAAGCATGAAAGATGACATCTAACTAAGTTTGAAGATGTTTCTATGGAAGGAGACAGAAGATAAAAATGAAAGGTATCCCCTGTTATATTTTATATATTACTAAAAATAAAAATATTCATGTATTTTCATTTTGTAAGAAATCTACAGAAATAGGTAAGAGAAAAGGTGAAAATCTTCATGGTTGTATCTGATGAGGGGTCTAGCACATTTGGATGCTTGCAGCACTGCCAGGTGAGAGAATTAGGTAAAGAGTTCCTAAGAGACTTTCATCTTGAGCCAGCACAGTGCAGAGATGATGCAAACACAGATCAGAACACATAGCTCCAGGGAAGGGACAGCTTGCTTAGATCAGTTCTTTCATGCAGAAAAAAAACTAAATAGCTACAGCAGAAGACTGAGATGTATCTTTCAGATGACGCCTCTTTATAAAACAAGAAGCTCTCAAAGCTCCAGAATTTAAAATCTGCTTTGCTAGAAGGATACACATCATTCCCCCCATACTTGAAAACATGGCTAATTTTAAGCTGCTCAGATGAATTTGACAAGTACAAGTTCTTTCGTTTCCACAAGTAAAAGTCCCATCAATTCCCCAAGTATAACTACACCAAACAAGACCAGTGTTTTGAACTGCTTTAGTGCCCATGGCTCATGACAAAATTTGTAATTTATGGACTTATGCCGGTTATAGTCAGCTATAAATGAACATCACATGCTAAGAAAAGGGGAGAAGTCCTCCCCAAAGGTATTAACTTACTCCTTTTTGACAAAGAGGAAAGAAAGGGGGAGTAAAAGCTTTGGGGAAACCCCATGTTATCATCCTCCAGCCCTGTTCCCCCCACTCCCCATTGCCCTCAATCAACTCACCACGTAATGTTTTCATGTGCTGGACTGCCATCCTCAGTACAGTCAGTTTGTCTAGCTTTCGAGACATGGCGTTGCACGTCGGTACCAAAGATGCCAGCTCATCTATAAAACTGTTCATTTTATCTCTACGCCTCTTTTCAATCTGACTGTGAGCCTCCCTAAACAAGTAAGGTGGTGAAGAAAAACAGAAGAGTATGAGAAAATGAACGATATTAAGACACAAAACAGAAAACCAATCCCCAAATCCTGTATAACAAACACAAGAGATAACCTCCCCCTCATAAGTAAGTCACTCTCTTATCATCCTGAAAAGGTACATACGGAGGTTTGCAGACATTATATGCTCATTACTCGGGTGAGTAACAGCTACAAGCAACAGGCAAGCCCGCAGCACTTGGCCTTAATCTACCAGAAAGTACAAAGAGTGTTGCTCATACAGTACATTGAACCCTCAGTTCTGAAACAATCCACTGAACAGAACAAAATTGCCTAGAGATTTGCAATGCTGTACAACACTTTTTTTCCTAGCACACACTGAAACACATTGGGAATCATAAAGGTCACAGATAAGGAAATTCCACTGTATATAAACATGGAACAAAGCATTCAATTGCTGATTTGCATCAGTATACTAGATGAACGCACTCGTGGTTAAAACGTTTTGCTGTGGCAATATATGTCTTCTAATTATCCTACAGCTTTCCATCTGAACTATCTGAGATAACTCTGAACTAAACTTTGTAACCAGGAACACTGATGATAAAGGCTAAATTCTTTTTGTTTTGTATTTTCACATATTAGAGTCACTATTAACATTTTGCAACCCACTATTGAGTTTGAAAGAATGTAACATTGCAAGAAAAGGGGGCAGGCTTCAGTTTCCACCTTAACATTAACAGAAGTGACTACAACAAAGTTACCTGTCAGCACTTCCACAAAACTGTAGGTAGCCTATATATGAAAAAATTTAGCAATGCAAATGGAAAAAGAAGAGAAGGTAAAAAGAAGAAGAAGAAAAAAAGAAGAAAAAAAAACAATTCTCAGGGTAAAACACATGCAAGTATTTTGTGTATGGCAAAAGGCCAGATATCAGTTCTTTTCATACTTGCTGAAAGTGTTACCTTGCATTTTTTATTCTCCCTTGCTGGTCTGCATATTCCAATCTGTTAAGAAATGATATCACACAGTTACAGTAGAGAAAACATTTTTTAATGCATCTTATGTACCTACTGATCGTCATTAAAATCATTTTAAAATTTGAATATTTATTGAACCTTTCCTCAGGAATAGCATTATTTACAATATTGTGGTAGGACTCAAAGCATTGGGTTTTTTCTTTGACTGTTTCACTTTGTGCAACAATCTTACACCTTAGGTCCAAAAAAGAAATTGTTGAGACACCTGACCAAAGTGGCACTGAAAACAGATCCTATGTCAATACTGTGGAACTAACATTCTAGTGACTGTATCTACGTAATACCTTCCATGCTGGTCATCTTTATCTGTGTCCATACCTTCCCTGCAAAAACAGAATAAAGCAAGAGATCACAAATTAAGCAGGGTTAGCAAGGTTATTATCAAACTATCACAAAACGAGAACAAAGCATTCCTGTCACCTTGAATCCTGAAAACAAAAAGAATTTACAAGTTAAGAACGTGGAAGAACTGAAGAAGTTCTGCATTTGCTGTAACATTACAACATTTTCTTAAAATCAGTTGCATTTCCTTCGAAGCAAACAAAATGGCACAGTTTGATGTGTTTGACAGTAAAACATGCTGCAGTTCAAAGACATCATCTGTTATAAAAATGTTTTCCAGTTAACTAGAGGGGAGAGAAAAAAAAAAAAAAAAGACTTATCAAAGGAGATATTTTTCATACCTTCATCAGAATTAGGGCTACTAACTTGCATTTACTACAGGTTAAAATTTCAAACACAGGCAGTTACCAAAGCGCCCACTACAGAATTCTCAAACTGCCCAGAGTTCACTTGTGCCTGTGTGTCCTAAACCTCACAGTGCCTCGCAGTAGTTGATTTTGGGATAGGAGATGGCAATAATCTAGACCAACATAATGCGGTGCAACACTGGAAATGGCCAAATGCAAGGACCGGATGGGAGAGTGGATACAGCTAAGCGGATATATCTTCAGTTCGTACAGCTTGCAGTGTACATGGCTGACTTCTGTCTCAACGTGAAAAAAAAATCTGAGGAAGGAGCCAGGAAGCATAGAAGATCCTCCTTCTTATATTTTAATATTTTACTGTATGTACTGAAGTAAGTAATGGAAAGTATAAGTCTTCTGGAAAAAAAAAGTCTAAGACTACAGGACTGTTAGACAAAGGAAAAGAATGTTTTAATATAGATAAATCTGTACAACTGTGCTCAAATGGGCACCTATAAGCCTGCCTAACTCTGGTTTAATTTTTATCTGAAAATTTTAGGTAAAGGGAAGGGAAGCAATGGAAAACATCAAGCATCTTTTTTCAAGTGAAACCAATTATAAAAATATTTATACTTACTCAAAAGGAAAGCCATCAAGTCTGAAAAGAAAGAGAAATAAAGTACACCATATATAGGAAATAATAATCTCTTTCATTTTCTCTTGAAATTCTCAAGCTAACTTATATTCTATTCGAAATGAAAAAGCACAGTGAAAACAAGGACATTAGCAGTGAGTGTGTCTTAAGGAGACAAGTTTGTTCAGATTGATCTATTTTCTGAAGGAATAATTGTGCTTTAAGAAAAAACAACATCGTCCATTACACTCAATGGGAAAAATCAGTAAATCAACTAACCTAAATTACATCCATGATGCAAATCATTGAGATATTGTTTCATGAGCAGAAACAAAAGATCTGTGCTTTATGTGTGTTGGCCTTGCGATTAGACAATTGGAGTTTCAGAGGACTCCAAGGCCACAAGTAAAAAACACCAACATTTATCTCCAGTTTCTCAGCTTTTGATTCTGCCCAACAGAACAGATGAACATTTTGGTTTAGTCAGTACAAAAGACCTAATTCTTAACTTTATACAGACTTTAGCATATCAAAAGGAAAATGAAAGGAATTTCTACATGCAAGATAACTGCTGGCATCACTTCCAGACTGCAAAGCATTCTGAAACACCACTAAGCTTTAAAATGTTGAGATGCTAGGTTTTATAAACACCCTGTGAAAAATCTTCTCATGTTAGCCGTTGACATATTACTCGCTCCCATTCAATACTGGACATTAGCATTCCTAAAATGTAGTTTTTCATACATTATTCATTGCACCTCTTAATCTTTCTGATTAGGTTTTAAAGAAGTTTGAGTAATGCTGAAGTTCACTTGACCTCTCCATTTGTATATTCGAGTTACTGCCTCAGTCAATAGCTCAAAGCACGTCTGATGCTCACAAAGAAATAGCACACAGGTCTAGAATAGGACTTAGAAGAAGAAATGAGGTATCAATTGTCCACTCGTAATGTCACTGCTACCTACAGGATGCTTCTCGTGACAAAATCCACTTCAGTCTTTGAGAAACACAGGAAACAAAATATGAAAGAGGAGTTTCCACCAGCTGCACAATAATTTACAATGTTTCGGGATAGTTTAGTTTCTTATCATATATTATCTCAACTTAAAACACTACTGCCAACAAAAGAAATTGTTTATAGACCTGTGTGTGAAGTCTTGGATTCCAGCATTTGACTAAAATGGCCTGTAGTGGAGAACAGATAACCTTAGCTGAAATTACAGCAATAGGTTGGAGAGGAATTTCCCTGCAGGAGTGGCAGCACAAAGAATTGAAGAGAAGCTGGCATGGAAAGTTGGAAGAGCAGCTGACGAATAGGCTTGTGTGTACCTGAGAGGTGAAAGAAGAACCACACTACAGCAGTCCGGTTCTTCCTTACACCCTAAATTCATAGGTAAATGAAGCATAAAACTGGACACACACCATTTATATACAAACAAATAAATCATTAACAGAAGCTAAACAGTAGCTATTCCTGAACACTTATAGATACATACACATAGAAAGAAGGATCAAGGAATTCTACCTTAATTTCTACTTAAAAATAGGAATATTTACTAACCACCATTTCCTCTGCAGCACAACATGAACTGTGGCACCATGACAGTTGTTGTAAACTGATTTTACTTAGGACTCAAGGAAACGGTAGTTCACGTATTTAATAAAGTGCACACACAACCTAAAGGGCAGAATTATAACTTACAAGAGCAAGCTGTCTTTTGGAAAAGAGGACTTGAGCAATGCTTCCTACTCAGAAGTATAAAGATGGAGAAATCCTTTCTAGAGAAGAGGAAGTTGGTAAGATTGAGGCTTTTCACTGAGTTTTGTCGTAGTCCATCAACTAGAGGGAGTCATGTACTTTTCAGGAAGGCTAAATGTCTGTTACAGAAGGTATGTATGCAGTACGCTCGTGGTCTCTAAACAGTAATTCAGCTTTCACACGTAAGCTCTCCTAAAACAAAGCTCTATGCACAGGGAACCTAATTCTTAACTGACATCCTCAGCACAGATCAAAAATTCTACCCCTCCCTGCAGAACAAACTGCCAGCTACGAGAAGGCCCACAATGATCAAACTTGTGCCAAGTTACACAAAATGGACTAGGCAGCTGTGCTAATAACGGATGGGGCCCATCCGCAAGTTACCCTGCAGCTACAGTGGGAAATCTGGCAAACTTTACTGCAGCCTTGACCATTCTAAAGCACTTCTGGCGTGGCTTCTTTCTGTTTCAAACACCTGCCCTAAGACAGACGGTATGCCTTGGATGGTGCTTCTGAGCACCAGCGCAAGATCGAATCACTTGGTGAAACAAAAGGCAGGCCTACTGCAGCAAACCAGAGACTACCCAGATTCATATTCAACTGGGAGACCAAAACAGCTTCATCAGGCAAAGTTTGGCAGCGCACTGATAGGAAGTGAGTAAAAAGGCAAAAAATAAGTGAAGAGAAGGAACTATTCCTAGTTCTGCTTCTGCATTCTAAGTAATTATTAGCTTCCCTCTTGCCAGTCAGACATTCTATTTCCTATGTTAATGGTCAACCTAATCAATCTTCATATCATACATTTCATCAGTATTTTTTTTTTTTTTGTCATGAGGCAAAGGTTTCTTTCCTCAGCCTTACCTCATTTGACAGCCCTCAATTCCAGCTGCACTGAGATGAAGGCCTTATTCTTATTACTGAATCATGAACTTTCCATTTAGGGCACAACAGCTTTTCCTGTTGTTACAGCCTTTACACAACAGGTTGTCAGTAACAGGTTACGGTTATTTCTGTTGTCTCCCTCACTGTATCATTCTGTTGCAACTGACTTTCAGCAGTGTCAGATCAAGGGAAATCCAACTTACTGATAATCAGTCGAGCTTCCCTTCCTTTTCCTGTTACAATCCACTCCTGAAGTGCTAAGGGAACTGGAGATCAAGTCAGCAGGGTCCGGTGACATAAAGTCACTAATCGTAGAAGAAATGTCCATCCTTTGGTCTGCCATTGGATTGTCTAATAGTATTAAAA
>VXAV01000742.1:423108-438138 GCA_013399715.1 Alectura lathami | reverse complement strand
ATATCTGATTCTAGTCATTTACTCTTTTAATGCCAAAATTCTTTACTCTGCTAGTAGTGACAGACCCATGCACAGTCAGAGTATAAAATTCTACTCCCTCAATTACTGCTGAAGTTGTCAAACTGATTTACCAAGCTAGGTACTCACTCCAGTGAGCGAAAGACAACCACTGAATGCAGTCCTTGTTTTTATCAACCCCAAGCCACCCAAGAGATGTCAGGGGGCTGCAAGACTGAGAGAAACCCATCCTAGCAGGTAGGTAAATCAATTACCCAGGATGAATACGGTTCATGTAACAACCTAACCAAAGCCATTGTTCACTTCTGTAGCAGTTTATTGTGTTTTGATCAGAATCCTTAGGGGGAAAAAAAAAAAAGCACACAAAACAATCTCTCAGTTGAAGAGGCATTGGATCTGTGAAGTCTTCCAAATTGTACACGTTACTTCTGAACTGTCAACAAAATGTCTTCTCTTGTGCTCCAGCATGCAGTCAACTCAAAGCAGATTTAAAAATATATATATATATATACAAAATCTTCCTTAGGAGGACTGTACACAACCTGGACCGACACTTCCAGAGCAGGAGAAGCACACAAGACAAGTAGGGACCCCAGCTACTCAACCCACTCCTCATGCTTACACGAACAGTGGGAATTCACAAAGCAGTGCATTGGTAACGCACAGCTGGGAACGCCTGCTTTGCACTCGTAGTCCAAAAGATGCCACTTTCTGTTTTAAGATTTCATCTTACTCCTACATATGAGAACTGTTTTACTGCAGAGAGATGCTTTAGGTACAAGTTTAAGGATATCTCCACCCTTCAGTTATACAGACTGGGTAAGCTCAGTTTCATACAGTTAAATATGCATCTTCTAATTTAGAGCTTAAGAAGTCATGAAGGCTGACTGTTCATTTTAACTACTATAATGACCCCGAGATGCTCTGGGCGAATTTAATTTTTCCTTACAGTGGCTAAGTGAAGCTCCTGCATCCTCACAGTTGGGCAAGTATTCTGCCAGCAGCGCACCACCTCCAAAGTTTGCTTTCCTGCCACCGAAAGACAAGATCATTAACACAAAGTTCTAACAAACATGTCTTCTGAAGGGTCCCCTTCAGCGGAGGCCCTTTAGTGGCAAAGCACTAGTTTAGTACTGTTAGCTGCCCCAGCTTCCAATCTCCAAATCTTGCTGTGTGCTTTTGTCAAGTTTTCATCCTCACACTGGAGAATTGTAGTCATCAAAACTAGACAATACATTCAAGCTCTCGTATGACTAACGCAATCTATTTAACATTTCCTCACTTGACTTTTAAAGTTCATGCATTCAGGGACGTCAGCCATTTTTCGGTTTAATAAGCTGAACAACTACTCACTTCTTTTAGTCTCTCAAGTGCAGTAACTAAGGTGACAAGCCTAGTTTCCTGCTTCTTCCTTCGGTTGGGATTACCTGGTCCAAATACTGTTAGACGTGCTGCACACGGTTGATTCCATTTTCCAGACACATTATTACTACAACAAACCCAAATACATTTGGCATGTGTGAGCCTTTTCACTCAGAGATCTATTGCCAAACAACTATTAGAAAAGAACAGGTCTAAACCAAACAGTTTGCATCTCCAGGGAAAAAAAAGAAGCACAGAAACAGAAGGGCAAAACTATCACTAAAAGAAGCGTAGACATGGGTTATATTTATACCTTACACCTCGATTTCCAGCTTTGGTCCTGCTAAATTCCACCTCTTGCTGGAAGAAACCATCCCTGCTCTCAGCGCTCTGCCAGCCTGACAAAGAAAAGTTGACAGGCTGTCAGTTTCCCTTTGGTCCTAAAGAAAGCCCTGGGAAAAGCAAGATATTCTCAGCCTGCTTGGAACCCAGCTGAGGGTATTCCCCACTCAGCTGCTTCCTCCAGCACGCACATCTCTGAGTTTCATTTTTCCCCACTGGTCTATTAAAAGCCCTTTTTAACTTAACTTTATGCAAAATCGCTGTCAAACACATATACACCACGTGAACATCAATATTTCTTCCTTCTGACTATCTCAGTACTACAGAAAGCAGATGCCTGGACAGAAAGGTGTCACAGCTTTTTGTTAAGTGTGTGAGTAGGTAGCCTCCAAAAGAAAAAAAACTGCACGAGAGCATAGAATGACAGCAGATCTAGTCTTACATTAACAAAGCGTATGTGTGGAAGTGGAGAAATGTGCAACTTAAAATCCATAAAACACCAGTTTTAAGAAAATAACTTCCTGATACACACACACGCTCATGCAAATAGCCTCAGCTTCTTGTCCTTGTATCTTGCATCCCTTTGATTTATGTGGAGTAACAATAAACACTAACATAAATGATGAGCTTAACAGTTTCATTTTGAAGTCACACGATTTACAGGTGAAATCCATACCCAAATAGTAAAAACTGAGACACTGCAACAATTGAGCATTTGCTGAATCTTCAGCATGTTTCCTGGAAAACATGCAAAGACACAAACACCAAAAAAATAAAAATAAAAAATAGAAAAGATACACATACCATTTCCAGCCTTGCTCCATGCTTCAAAAATAACAGCCTCCCCCATTACTAAAATCCCGTTTTTTAAGTGACTGTTCTGCTGCTAACACTGAGAAAGGCAGCGTTTCAAAGTTATGACAGCTCACACTGCGGCATTATCCGACACTCCGCTCTTCAGAGGCATCCACAAAAAGCAGTTGCAAAGCGCAGCAACAGTGAGCACTGAGAAGTAGGGCAAGTTCCCAGCACCTCCTGAGGGCCAGCACTAACACTGGTACAGCGCACTACGAGCAGAACTGCTGCACTGAAAGCTGCCACAGGATGAGCAAATCAAGGAGAGGACTTCTTATCTTTGATGATGATGTCCAGAGTGGTAAGTACCTCATTAAAAGCTGTACGGCTCGCCAAAAGCTGGCTGTATTTGTCTAGCTCAGGATAAGCATGAGATACCAAAAACTTCACAGCAGTTTTACAGAATAGCTGACGTAACATCTTGCTGCCATCGAAGGAATGGGATCACTCCCCTTATCTTCTCTTCCTCGTCACCCTTCCCCCAGATTTCCCTTCTCTTTGCACAGTCCCCAGAGCCTGGCTGCACAATGCGCCACATCAATCTGCCCATCAGGCTGAATGACAGCTTGACGGTAAGCACAGGCTTCTGTGAGGTTAGTAGGCTGAAGCACCTGCCTGAAAGGTCAGATGATACCCAGAACTAGCGCAAGGCAAGGGGGTCAGACATGCCAGGCGACAGGAGGGAGCAGAACTGTCCCTTTCAACAGCAGGTATATCCCTTACCTGCACTTGCAGCTTACTCACAGCAGGATTTGTTTTCAGATGCAAACCCTTGCATGGTTTGAGCAAGGCAAGGTGTGCTGAACTAATCCACACTTGCACTGTGACATTTCCTCTACCTCAGGAGCTTGTTCTTTTCTGGATGAAAAGTTATGAATATATAGGCACGCTACAGGAGGATTCCTACCCATACTGTATTCACTGCTTCAGTGTTAGTACAATATTTATTTTCCTAAGAAAATAACAGCAAGAATGGGTAGAGGAGAAAGAAAACTGCTTCAAAAAAAAAAAAAAGAGACAAAAAAACCCACAAAAATCACTACTGGTAAAACTGAAATCTGTGCTGGGTTTCTTGTTTGTTTGTTCTCTGATTGCTGCTGCTTGGATCATCTATCCACCTACCCCAAGCAGCAGCAGCTCCTTCCCCCCCGATGAGGAGGGGCTACCATACAGAGAAAGCAGACACCCAGCTAAGGTTTGCACACAGGTTTTCCAACCCATTGTTTTATTCCAGAATAGAACATTCCATGACCTACACAGCCCGATCCCACAGGAACTAGGAAGGATCACTAGACAGTCCACATTCCTCCACAGAAAGTTTAAGTAGGTTTAGATTATCTTATTTCTGCAAGTAGACTTGTGCCAATTATTAATAATGCAGTCCCCTAGTTACCATTTACAAGTGCTCTTAATTATTTACAGCTCCCGAACAGTACGGAGGATGACTTGGGTATCATCCAATAAATCCACAGCAATTAAATTTATTAGAAAATGGAAAACTTCCCGATTTCACTCAGTAGAACAAGACTAGCACTGATTTCTATATAAGGAACAATCAAGTAAGCTAGTGCTCTTCTGCTTAGAAAACTGACAAGACCACAGTCTGCAAAATCATCCTATGTCACAGGAACAGACGAAGCTCGGCTGGAAACACAGCTCTTGACACATGAGGTGGTAGGCCATGGAAACCCCTTGCCAAATAACATGCAGGCTAAATGTTCATCTGGTTTTCCATGAGAGGTAAGATCAGCTCACGGAAAGGATTTCTGCGGAGGGTTAGTTACCAAGTGTGGCTCAGGAAATCTCTGAGCTGAAGGTAACTGGGAGCCAGGAAGAAAGGACACGTGCTGGCCCTGGCCTTACCCTCTGCCCGGCGGCCACTCCCAGCCACTGAGTGATGCTACAGAACTGGGTCTGTGTTACGGCACGGAATGGTCACTCTTAACTTCTCCCGGTAAAGATCTATGACTATTATCATCATCCCCATCCTTAAGTATTCAAGGAAAGCTTCTACTTGCAAGAACGGCATACGTGCTTTCAGGAATGTCCACAGCGGAAGCATAAAGCATACATTCTCGAAAAACTCTCCTTGGTCAGGTTTAAGTCAGCTAACCTGCCGTTACCAGCATAACGTCAGTTCACACCAGGTGGAAGATTTAAATTCATACATGTTAAACAGAGTTTAGCACGGCAAAAGGAAAAGCTTAGCTTACCAGAAAAGATAGTTTAATGCAGGAAACAAGATTTACACACTAGCTGTCTGCTCAAGGGGAGTTTGAAACCCAGGTTAAACAACTAAATTCCCATATAGTGCCGAGAAACAGCCCTGTGCAGGGATCCACATAAGTCGTCGGGCACAAACAGCCCAAACCAAACGCTCAGGATGGCTGTCCCACTCTTCGCTACGCTAAGTGCTCAGTTACCACACCCTTGGCCACTCAGCTGAAGCCTGGCCAACATTGATAACTGAAATTTCACATCGTTGACTACGGCTCACAACTCTCTTTTAAAGAAGCCAGAAGCCAGAAAAATAGGGAAAAATTGCTGACAACACATGTGGAAAAAACAGACAAAAAGGCCTAGAAAATAATCCATCTTTCAGAGGATCATATACCAATCACTAGGTACAAAAATTTCTGGCTTTTTTCAGAGTTCTATCTTTCTGCAATGTTCACTTCAGCATATGATCTAGAGCGTTGTGTTTTAGTTTGCCCTCACTTTACTAGGGAAACACATACCTTTTTGTGTGCATTTTTGCCTCAATCGCTCATCTGGTGCTCCACTGAAATGTTTTTAAGGATATCTGCAAAGCCCCTTCAGCTGTATTCAAAGGGTTCTGTCTCCTTTTCCATGTATGTTGAATTTATTCTTTGTTCCTAGAGGTACAAACTTAAGCTTATATACAATAATTCTGAAACAACTCACTAAACACAAAAGATTTGCCGCGAGTAAGTTCATTGACAAATTAACGTCCATTATCTTCGTGTTAAAGCGCTACGTATTTGTTTTCCTGAATGTAGATATCACAGAATGGCTTGGGTTGGAAGGGACCTCAAAGATCACCTAGTTCCAACCCCCCGTGCCGTGGACAGGGCTGCCAGCCACTAGCTCACTAGATCCAACTGCCCAGGAACCCATCCAGCCTGGCCTTGAACACAGCCAGGGATGGGGCAGCCACAGCTTCTCTGGGCAGCCTGTGCCAGCGCCTCACCAACAGATATCAATGGCTTAGGTTTCTCTCCCCCTCTTGCTTTGCCTGAAGTTTCTCTCTAATATAAAACAAAGGTATTAAAGCTTGGCATTCTTATTGGGAAATACAGAAGTGTCACATTTTGCTACCCTTAATTAATAAGGGCATAGCCGAAGGCAAGGTTCGTTTTGTTTTGGGTATTGTTGAACAAAACAAGATACTTCCTTCTACCTATGCCGTACAGAATACCAGTATGAATATCCTCAGTAACGTTTTTAACCTTCTTACTTTAAAGTTGTTTTGTAGAAAGATCACAAGAGTCTTTACAGATGTTCTCCGTCTCTGCTACAGGTCTTTCTGGGCCTCCCTGTCATTCACAGCCTGGCTAAAGCTGTGTCCTCCTCAGCTTCCTTCTGCTCAAGGACACAGCAGAGAAAAGTACACAACTTTTATCTTAACACAGCTACCAGATTTGCTTAGATTTGTTCCCTTGTAAGATCATGCATTCTGATCTCCTCTGCAGCAGGAGGCAAACAACCTCATTTGCTATTTTATACAGCAGATATGCTGTAAGTCAGGCCAAAGTTCACTTCAGAAAGATATCCCTGACCAGCTGATAGGCTGCAGGAATCTATTACCCTCTTCCCATCTTTTCTGTTTCAAAGCTGAGTTCCTCTTGTTCAAAACCTCAGGCTTTTCAGGTCCATGTTTCAGTAGGTGACCTACCACCAACTGAACATCGTCTCATTTTCCCCAAACAGGGACCTCTGTCAGGTCATCAACCAAAGGACAAATGCAATGAGTTGCTTTTTCTTCCTTTAACTAAACCCAGTTCTGTTTCTTCCATCTCCCACTGTAAGGCTGTATTTGCAAAACACCCAAAAGTTCATCCCTTAACGTCTTTTCAGTCTTCTATAAACACTTCCTGAAGTATGGGAGAGTATTAACGTGAGGACAAAGTTACTATCACACATACAGAGACCGAGTTGCTTTCATTTGTCCACCCGCCTGTTCCACTGCGCTGGGAACACCCAGTCAGTAAAATCTGCCCAGTCACTTCGCACATCACAAGCTCTCTGAGACAGCCTTCACAGCGTAAGGGCAACATACAGACAGATGACTGTTTGGCACGTGCACCTCTTAAGCAGGACCTTATCAAGCCGCACAGGCTATTGGAGTGATGATTAAACAGACCAACCTGCTCCACTTGGCTTTCTCACTGGTAAGGGTATCTTCCGCCATCATATGACTGATAAAGATCCCGAACAGAGCAACATCAAGGACAAGCCCAGGAGGAAATTGCCAGAAACAGTGCTACTGACTAATCCTCACTTAGATCAGAGAGTAATTGCGTGAATCAGTTAACGAGTTTATTTAACACGGGGCTGCACGGACGTTCAACAGTGCAGCACAGACCTCTCTTTGAGGGATTCATATCACATCTCTGACATTTTTTATTAGATCTAAATGTTTAACCTTGAGAATGTGACTGCAAGAGACGTTAGCTCCCTAGCTTCATCTTTCAGCTGCGGACTCCCAGACAGCACTGGCGCTTACCTAACCTCACAGTGAACCGCTCGGAGATCCAGACCAGATTTAGACTAACCCTGTCAAATGAAAAAGATAACCTACAGCTTCGAATATGTCAAAGCAAGGAGATTCAGGGAGTCAGACGGGTACCAGCATTGTACAAAGGAGAGGGAGAGACGATGAGCTCACCACTAAAGGTGCATTAACTTGCTATGGCAAACCAACACCTGAACGTGAGAAGACATAGGTTAATTACTAGAGGGATATTCAAGCAAGAATAGGCACACAAAGCCCCCGGCAGAAGTATTAAAGACAGCCTGAGAAGTGTATTTATTTTGTTTGTGAACTGCTGCTTTGAGTAAGTTCACTACTTTTATAAAAGGCTCTTTTATGAACACCTGAGTTAAAACGAATCAGTCTCTATTACATAGGAGCACAGGCCACAAAGAGACCGTATAAATATTCAATATTGAGGTACCTTTAGTTTAAGAAATGGTCTTCTGTATTAGAATGAGACATAAAAAACAATATGCAATCCTACCGAGACAGCTGATGCTTACATACTGAAAAGCAGAAATGTGAAAACTACAAAGACAAGCAAAGAACGACACAGGAAGCCAGCAGGAACTAACTGACCACACCTTCTGCCAGTGGAAGACCATGATTAGATCAGACGTGGAAATGATTCGGTGAGTGCATTTTTGGAAAGATGTGCGGAAAATACAGGATGACTGAAGAGAAACTTGCGTGCTATTGCCAAAAGAAAGGCTCAGCCAAATTAGATCATTGGGAGGAGTTAAAGAGGATATACTGTGTAGTATCTGAAGGTGGAAAGCCGTGGTACTTCACTGCAACATGCGATTACACTTGCAAGAAATGAAAATTGAAGTTAACTGTCTTTATCCCTAATGTTTCTTCTTTAAGTAGAAACCTGCTAGTCCATCTGGGTTCTTCCAGATGTTGAAAGACCTTCTTCTGCTTCCTAGACTTCTCTGAAACCCATTTGCAAGCTGCTTCTACAGGCACACCTGAGACTTGCACCAGTATTATTCTCTGACTCAGCTGCCAACGCACCATCACTCCAAAACATCTTCCCAAAACATACACCAACAAAAGCAAGCAAAGTGCTTGCAGAACTGAGGAAAAAGAAGAAACCACACACAGGCAGCTTCCAGGGGAGAAAAACACATACACATATGTGTAAATAAAATCAGAGACCAGTTACCAGGCTGCTTGAAGTCACCAAACAGAAGTTAGCACAAAAGAATGGTTTTCACTCACAAATAACAGAAACCAGTACTTGTCCATGTTTGCCAGGGAACACCACCATCCCACTATGTTTAGGGCTACAGTGAATTAGCAAGCCACAGAAATATCCTAAAAGAGGAAGACTAGTCAGATGAAAGATAGAATATTTGTTTTAAAAAATGAAAAGCATGCATCTGAAAGTTGTGCCAAAGGAAGCAGATAAGAAAAGCTTTTCAGCACACCACAGATGAATCCATGGAGGCTCAAGTACTTGCCTGAGCGAATCCTATTCCAAAAGACACATTTATTTTGCCTGAAAAGGACCTGGGACTCTTCTAGGCTAACATACGTGTGTAAGGGAACCTCAGAAGTCTTGTAAGGATGGACAGTGATCACCCAGAGACAGAAGGTCTTCAAGATTCTACAACGTTAGATAGGTCTCTAATGAGATGCCAACAGACATTTTTTCCATGCTTTTTTGCTGAACGGAAGATTTTTTGGCCCTGCTTCTTTCTGAGATGTTCAACTATGTGGTCCTTACTAGTGTTCATATGCTCTAGAAAAAAAATTCATTAATTCATGTAAGTAGCAGGCACAGATTCTCTCACTATCTGCTGACTTAAAGCTTTTCTTACTTTCCATTTACATTCCAAATTATGTTCAAAAATCTTAGCAAATCTTTTTAAAAAAGTGTACACCACATCCCCACAGACAAGTTGTTGAACACAAGGATAGTTCTCCTAATTGGGCTATTTCGTAATTCCATCAAGAATATTTCTCTAAATGGAAGCCTGAGTAAGTTTTAGAGAGCATGACTTCCAGAAAACAGCACGTACGAACCGACAGCAAGATGAGATCTGTGCCAAGTTAGAGAATCTTTCTTAAACAGCCACCCCAGATTTTTGTGTAAAGGCAGACAGCCCCCATCCCCAAAGGGAGCAGAGGTGCACGCAGTAAGCATGCTGGAGTCCAAACCATGTATCATGCCTGAAGAAAAGAAAATCATCTTCTTTTTAGTTCCCTTCCTATATTACATTTCCTCCAGATTTGCTGGCAAGCCTAACTGGAGACATTGCTGGGTCTCCGTTTATTTATTTATTTATTTAATAAATTATCAGCTTGACAACAACTTGGACGTGAGAGCACTCAGCACTGGTAGGATCAAGTGATTGTGGTGAATGAGCTCCTGAGAGATTTGCCTGTCTTGAACACTTCTATATTTGTTCATCTGGAAACGCACAAGAATGAGAGCCAGTTAGGGGAAAGGCAGAACAGTCTGAGGCCCAGCTGAGCTACTATTTCTCATTACAAAAATAATTTTTAAAAATGGCACAATAGCGTAAAGCTCCACTATCAAGCTCCAGAGATAAAAGTAAAAAGTTGTCTGGTTTTGGTATTGATAACTAGAAGCCAGAAAACTAGACTTTTCATTTTTTTCATGTATTCCATTTCACGTAGGAAATGAACCAACACAGCTTAACGCAAGAAACACTCTGCCACAGATGCCATTCTTCCACAGCAGGGCTGCAGTGTAACGCCCTTCAAACAGCACGCTCCAAGACCAGTGCCCCTCGCCCCTCTCCTTCAGGTCTGCTCATTTCAAGAGCTGCTGTTTCCCGGCCTACAAAACCACAAACGTTCTGAAGCCACAAGGTGCATGGTATGGTACCAATGAGCTAAGCCATCTCCAGTCCGTCTCCGGGTGGGTGAGGAGTTATCTCTGAGCCAAATCAGACTCCCCCATTCAGCGTGCCTGCGAAAACACGTGCCTGCTGGACAGAACACGGGGACGGAAACGGCCAGCCAGGGCAGGAGGTGGAGTGGGGTCAGGAGCTCCTAACAATCCCGTTCGAGTCTCCTGACTTCTGAGCTGGGGCCATAGCCTGTGCATAACACAAAAATACTCTGAAGTTTGTTGAGAACACAGTGCTGGTATTGCTTTTTTTTTTTTTTTTTTCCTCAATGCACTGAATTAATTTCATCTATAACAAGCCAGTTTGTAAACCCAAATGCAAGATGACGAGAAATGGCTTGGCAACAAAATGCATTGGAACAGGCAGAGGAAGAGACAGGCTTCCTGCTTCTCAGTCAACAGTTCTAAAACTGCCAACCAGAAAACCCAGCGCTGGCAAGACGAGGTCAGAAAATGCATACTAGCACAAACCTCAAAGACTAACATCTGTTAGTTGGGTTTTTGGTTGGCTTTGTTTTTTTTTTGTTTTGTTTTGGTAATACATTCTAGATCTCAGATTTATCCCTGAAAGGTGACTAGGCCATTCAAGTCTATGTGCAAAATAAATAGTAATTGAAAAGTTAATACTGAAACTAATATACCAGCAGCCAAACTGCAACATAAAGCCCTGATCTCAGGGGCATTTGAAATCAAGTTATCAGAGGTCCTTGAATGAAGGGCCAAAATTTAAGTAGAACCTGAGCCAAACCCGTTCTGCTACACTCTCAACACAACCACAACGCACAGATGCGACATAAAGGATACAAGCTGTATAGCTGTATTACTGTTTAATACATATTTTTACCTCAAACTGGAAGGGAAGCCCCGAGTTTCATAAGGCTCCATGAAAAATCCGTAAGTAACAAAAAGAAATCCATTCATAACAATCCAAGAAGAAACAAAACAGCTCAAGGAAACAATAAAGCAAACAGTCCTGAAGACAGAAACAAAATCTTCGACAACAGTTAAAATCAAAGGATATTACATTTATTTTCTCCTGCTTTTTCTACGAAGGAACTCTTCCTCTTCAGTTCACACTATTCTGCACTATTCTTTCAACCAAATTCCTTCAGATCTTGTTGGTTTTACATTAGATGAACTTGACAAGGCAAAGCCACCTACCTAGAAGCTTCCAAGATAAAGAACGCTTCAGACCAAGAATAAAACTGATTTCTGAGTTCTCTGACAGCCTCATTTCATTCTCCCTCAAAACTTCAATGGGTAAAATTAGCGTCAGAGTTTTCTGGGTGGTCCTGTGTCAGGACCACACGCAACCTTTAACCTACATGAATTCTGTTAACGTATTTTCAGCTGACGCAAGAATGAAGGCGAACCGCTGCCACGGCACAGGCATACACGGCTTACTGCGAAATGCCCTCCTGGGAGAGCAATTGCAGAGACGTGATGCCAATGCACACTGCTTAGGAAGCGCCAAACATCCCCTCCCGGGTGCTACAACAGCTGCTCAATGGGAGACACGTTTCCATCACAGCCACACCAAGTAAGGGCCGCTGAGGACTTTGCGGTCTGTTTGCTCTTCCCTTTACACAAGGTGCCACTAAATTGCCTTGCATCTGTGGAAAACAAAAGCCTACTAACACTTGTAGGGAAAATACCATCAAAACAAACACAAAAAACACAACCGTCTTCCCCAAACGCTTACACTCACAGGAATGGGTTTCTTTTTAAGATGGCAGGGAACGTCAACATCTCGCACCACCAGAAACGCGGACTGTCATTCCACCATTCCAAATCCTGCCAGTGATATTTCTTGCTCTATAAGTAGCCCACTGGCACCATTCCTGCAGAAGACCAACCTACAAAGCCACGGCACGGCATCAGCTCAGGGTCACAAGCTGTTCTGACACCAGCAGCTGACCTAGAAGAGCGTCTGACATCAGAGACGTTGAATAACAGCTTCTCAAATGGCAGGAGACTGAAAAGGTTACAAATTCTGGACGCGTTGGCTAAGAAATATCTTTTTGCAGCTGCAAGGGAAAAAGGTGATCTGAACACGGAGAAGAAGGGTGAATCCTTGCAGGCACACGAGAGGCAGGGAACATGGACGGTCCTTCCCCGCACACGCAAAGAAGACATTACCAGCCAGTTCTTGAGTTGGATTAAACTACAAACGTTACGGAAATTTTAGTAATAGCTATAATAAGTCCAAAATAATACTGAATGCAAAAGAAAACACTGATCTTCTTTGGGACAAAGACTGAAATGTCAGCCTATTTTTTCACTCAGTGAATATTCCAGACTACCAAAGCCAGAAGATGCTGTTTTGATCTGCGTTCTTCTGCAGGATGGATTAAAAAAGAAATTACATTTCTCAACATCTGGTGAAAGATCAGGTTTCCAAGGAGATGAAGTCTGGGCCTCGGATAAGTAGCCTTACTGCATTTTTCCAACGAACTGAGGTAAAAAAAAAAAAAAAAAANAAAAAAAAAAAAAAAAAAAAAAAAAACCCAAAAAAAAACGACACAGGTGCAATATGCAGTTCATGTAAGTGAGCTATCTGCCTCGTTCAGTGTGAGGTTCAATTAAATACACACCACAGGTTACCTGACAATGTTCAAAGTGACTAATTACAGATAAAAACAGTTTGATAGCCACAACTGGCATCTCTTCCTCCCTTCCACCAAAAAAAAAAAAAATTCTGCCAACAAACCTTATACTGGCTTTCTAAATAACTCAATCCCCTAACTCTTTAAAGGACAGCATTTTCATTTTGCTAAGTGCATCATTCTGCATTCGGTTTTGGCGTCTCGTGTTTTACCCACATAACATCACAGAAATACGCGAAAGCCATGTGCAGAGATGCCTGGGTTTGCTTTGCTGTTGTTTACCACACAAATGGCCACCTCGCATCTGATCTAACGAACCTCAAATTTTTTACTTCTCTTCTGCTCTTTCAGAAGCACACCATGGGCACAGCTGAAGGTAAATGTTAAAAGCGTACAAGGTACAGAACCTAAAAAAAAAAAAAAAAAAAAAAAGGCTCTGAGGGATGCCCCAAATTCAGCTTGTTTGACCTGGTAACTCTGTTCCTTCAGGTCTTCCTGTACCTCCTGTCAAACCGTTAGCACACAGACAACTGTGCTGAAAACAAAATATTGAAGTTGAGCGTGAAGACAGTGCTTTTGTACACCTCTACATTAATTAGCCTACATGTCTCTCTGTATCTCCAGTATGCTTGATAGCAATTTGCTTTTAAAAATGGTCTTACTCATCTGCAGCGCACAGGCTGCGGCTATCACTCTAGGTCTCAGCTCTGTCAGCATAGCCTTGGACAGTGTTAAGGAACTGCGTGTAACTAAGCTCTGCCAAGTAAATCCAGTGAATGTTCGTTTGTACCTGTTCCTGGTTTCCCAAAAGAATCTTTGACAGCAGGTATTTGGAGGGCAAAACGTCTCCAAGAAGCTCGTTCTACAAACACCACCCTCCTGACACACCCTCAGCAGCGGTCCCCAAACACAGCACGCTTCTCGGTAGCTGGCAGCAACAGCGACCTGGCAGCAGGCAGCAAGCTCTGGCTTTGCGGAATCCCAGCGACAGGTAAGGTATTTACAGACACTCCTGTCCCACCTCGAGGGGCCCTGCAGGGAAGATCAACACAAAGCAGCTTTCCCGAGGTTCCTGTGGCACCTGCCCAGGCAGCCTGCAGATGTACTCCTCGTACTGACCACACTGCTCCATCCACCACAGCTGCCGAGCGGACAGGCAACGGACACGCGCGCAGTGAGAGAGAACATGGGGTGAGACAGCGCGTGCATCTATAACCGCCACGTTTTATTGTTATTTCACAGTCCATTCCCACATGGAGACATAAAACTGTGAATGGTCACAAGAAGCACAAACCCACAAAGCTTAGAAGTGGTTAAGGTTTTCCCCTAATAGGCGAATACTGTTTAAAACATTCAGACGAGAGGCCTGCAGTTTCTTGCCAGGTCAAACAGCTATTTGCATGTACATATTCCTAGAGCACACAAAACGTGCGTTCTCCTGGGGGCAGTTTAACTCCAGCCTTCTGCAAGGCCCGGCACTGACACCGTTCCCAGTACCAACAATTCGTTTCAACCAACCAACCAACCTCCCTTTCTCCCCTGCAAACTCAGCTGCAGCCCGTGTACTGCCAGTGGCTCCCATTTACAGCCCTTTTGGTAAAGCAAAACTAAAAAGGTTAGCACGGGTACTTTACCCGACCCACTGAAAAGAAATTAAAATGAAATTTCATACTAAATGTTCAAAGACCAAAGTTTTTAAGAAATTTCTACTTAACGCCTGAATGGATTTTGCAAAGTTTTGATTCAAAACCATTTAAAAAGCAGGTTGCTATCTGCAGATGACACTTTCTACCTCAGACACCAAGCAAACACTTAAAAAACGCTACGAGCATGTTTGCTTCAAAAGCAAGCAAGCACACCCACCTGTTTCTCCACCGTTATTTTCCGAGCACTAAAATCTTCCCAGAACCGTCATAACTGAGGCACTGGAGTAACAGCAGCCTCAGCCGCTCGACAGGCAAACCGATCCCCCCAAAACCCCCCGCAAACCCCTCACCTCGGGAAGCCGCCTCAGTGCTCCCAGCATCCTGCGTTCACTGCCAGACGGGAGCATCGCCCTCACGCTGCCGGCAGATGCGCGCAGAGCCGTCAGACGCAGCCCGACACGGGTCCGCCGCAGCCGGGGCTGCCCCGGGCCCCCAGCCCGCCTGAGGACACGCAGCTCACCGCAGGCCAGGCGGGTCAGC
>VXAV01000742.1:362332-402894 GCA_013399715.1 Alectura lathami | reverse complement strand
ATTCATTCATATATGGGCTGAAAGTTAATAGCCTGACTTTTGCTTTTGAGTATTTTTATTTTTAAGGAAGATAATTTAAGTATTATTTCCATAGTAACTTTAATATATGATCTTGAAAGGCTGTAGCCTGTGACAGTCAAAATAGCATACATTATATTTAACTCTTTCAGAATGGCCAAATCTTTTAATCCTGATGATTGGAGGGGAATCTTTGATTGCTTTTAATACTTTCTGAATGTCTTTTATATGAAACTTGGTCATACAGAAGAGTCTGTGTTTGTATGTACAATTTTTTAATATTTTATTTTATCTCCAGACATTCAAATAGCAGGTTATTCTTTGCATTATGCAAGCAGGAGTTTTCTAGTTGGCTTTATATCTGACTTTATCATCAGATGCAGTCCTTTTAATGGCAGCAAATTCACTAAGTCTAGAACCACATATATAATTCTGTGGTATCATTACTGCGAAGTACAGTGATTAATGTCACATACACAAATAAAATCAGTCAGGTCTTCAATATTGGATCACACTTTCTTGAGGAATTATATTTACTGAAAATATGTATTTGAAATGTTTTTAAAACATTTCACTAGATATGTATTATTCCAGAATATATTTTACCAAAAGTTAAAAAGAAGAATCAATATAATCAGCTAGGTTTTGCCACCATAATTATGTGTTTATCTTATTCCTGAAATCTGTTTATATCTTATTTTCCCTCTCGGTTAACTCTCTTTGGTATTTTTCCCCCCTTTTCGTTTGAATGTATTTGATCAGATACTGATATGGTTACAGATCCTTACCGTATGATGTGCATGTAACTGGCACCCCACTTCGATGTCCTATTTAGCAAGCAGAACACTTATGCAGTATTTCCAGTTTTACAGTAGTTTACACGTGATTATGAGGTACGTGATTCTAATGGCAATTGCATACTCTGCCACTGGTCTGGAGCTTCTGGTGTGGTCTTATTTCACAACAGCTGGTAGTTTTTTAGGTGCCTTCTATGGGAAGTTACCTCAGCAGTAACTCTTGGTAAACCAAGAGCAGCACCTATCTGCCACTCTGTGCCTGTGAATGGTGTAGGGCACATCGCAGCATCAGCTATAGCAAAACTCCTCTCTGCCCTGCCTGCGCACTGCCCAAAACCTTGACTACTAATATCCTTGGAATTTTTGCAAGATATTTTACCACATTCTCTGGTTATACATGCATACAAGCCTGAAATTAAAAAGCACTGCTTGGCTTATGCTTCAGTTCCAAGCACACATTTTACAGTCAAGGGACCCTTGTTCTGTTTCTGTAAGCTAGGAGAACTCACTAGGACTTTCCAGGTAGCAGGCATGGCTCAGTTACAGCACATCATTACAGAAATGTAAGGCTTAAAGCTGTCCTGATAAATGATACGTTACGTACATCTATACAGTTAACAATGCTGTTTCCTGTTTTTGTTTTTAGGAAGTAATTATTTTGTGGGCATCCCAGGAATGACATATGTCCTACAGCTTCCTGATGCTTTCAAGCAACACTTTATCTTCAACAGATTGCATTCTGAATGCAGTGTCTACTGGCAATAAACTATTTTGGAACCCCTTCCACAATGCAGAGAAGTACACGCTGGTTTTAAAGTGCTAGGCTATTAGCTGTGCTAAGAAATTCTCTGGCAAACTACTAATTATGTCCACAGATAGAGTCTGTCTAAAAATTTGCTTCAAGCCACAAGTCAGAGGCTTAACCATTGTTTGTGGCAAGTTGCTTTATGGCTTGTGATTTCGGTTAGTTGGGTGGGAATGTGGCTGTGAAGCAGTCTTCTTTGTCTGAGATACAGGCAGCCGCTTTGGCCAGCTTATAGAGCCATACGTAAAATGGCCTCTCTGCTTTCACTTAACAGGATGCTGTTCACCTTTCTGCTCTGCTGAGCACCATTTCATGACTTCACAGCCCAGGAATTAAACCCAACACACAAAGCAGCTTTACCAGTAATTGTCTACGGATTAAATTAAATGCCTGTTCTCATACAGTGTATCTGAATTGTATCAGACACACTTCTCAGTTTACACACTTGTTTCTGTCAGTATGAGGCAGCTACTGAAAAATATTGCCATCCTTGGAGTCTGTGTCTCTCAGTGATGCAATGAAAGTGCTGGGGATTTTTTGTGTTCAACACAATGTGAATTCTATTGTATTTCATAATGAAACAAACAGCTTAGTCATCTAGTATAGGACAACAGTGTGTTTTATTGATGTCACTCATGTCAGTTGCTGTGTTTTATGCTGCAACTTTTAAACTCATAACATTTGGCAGTTTGAAATTTTGGTTTTACATTTGTTTAAAGTTTGGAGGGATTCATAAAATTCAGGTGTTTTTTTTTTAAGTTAGGTAAATTGGCATAAAATAATCTTGATTAGTGTAAGTCTTGCCTTCTTTTAATTTTTGAGCACTGGAGTTTTGTATGTGGAGAGCATAAGGCTGTTAACTTTATGAAGAAAACATTTAAATACAATGAAGTTAAAGAACCAATCAGTTCCTGTAGAGGTGGATTTATGCATGCATTTTTTATATTTTTATTTTCTCATGATTGTTTACTGTACCACTGGATTGTGTAACTTCTCCGGAAATTACTGACTTGATGTGCTGCAGCCTGCTTTTTGCTGTCCAGGTGTTGCAGCTGATGAATAAGAGTTTAGGGTTTGTAATCTTTTTTAAAATTTCACAGCCTCAAATTTCTCGTTAACGGTATGCTCCATGGTTGCTAAATTTCTCCCACCAATCTTTCAGTGACCTTGAAGACTCATTATTACATTACTCAACGTAATCTTTGCATAGTTTCAAAAATGATGTTATATACACAAGTCATCTCAAAACTTGAGTTTGGTGCAGTATTCTGTACAGCTGCAAAGAGATTACGGATTTACCTTCACATTTCTTACTGCAGGGGAGTGTGGTTAAAAGCTGACACTAATTCATTCAGCCTCAGTCAGATTTTAGAAATATCCCTGAACTGTGATGGTTTTATTCACAAAAACTGCCAAAGATGACTCCTTTCAGAACAGCGTAGTCTTTAATGACCACATAGCCTCTAGAGCCTTAACATTAAGGCTTCAATTCCTCCCATTTTTAACTTTTTTTTTTTTTTTTGGAAGAGTTAAAGTGACAGGACAATAATGAATGGGTCAAGAATTAAGGTACTTTTCTGAAATACATACTGATTTATAGTCCGACAAGGATATAGTGTAGACTCTTGAAAATTATATGCAGGTTAATTGTTTTCAAATAATATTTTACGTTTCTATATAAAAGGATTAATATTTTTGGCTGCATAAAATATGAAACTACTTACTGAAGGAAAAAGATTACTTTTTTTTTTTTTTTTAATTGGTTTAAAAGATTTCATAGATATTGTGCTAGACATCTTGTGTGCTAGCATTAAAAAGAAGACCTCTAGTAAATGAAGTGTGTTATTTACTGCTTCACAGTTACCTTCAAACATTTTCTTGCCTTTTTTTAACTGATTGTTCGGGAAAGGACTGGTGAGTAGTTGGAATACAAGATCCTCTCTGAGGTCTACAGGGCTTAAATACTTTAGCAGAAGGGCTTCCTTTTACTGGTTGGGGAGACCTCACTGTGGCCTTCCAATACTTGAAAGGAGCTTACAGGCAGGAGGGGGACCGACTTTTTACACAGGTGGATAATGGTAGGACAAGGGGGAATGGGCTAAAACTGAAAGAGGGGAGGTTTAGGTTGGACATCAGGAAGAAATTCTTCACTGAGAGAGTGGTGAGGCGCTGGCACAGGCTGCCCAGAGAAGCTGTGGCTGCCCCATCCCTGGCTGTGTTCAAGGCCAGGCTGGATGGGTTCCTGGGCAGTTTGATCTAGTGAGCTAGTGGCTGGCAGCCCTGTCCACGGCAGGGGGGTTGGAACTAGATGATCTCTGAGGCCCCTTCCAACCCAAGCCATTCTATGATTCTGTGATTCATTGCAAAATCACAGCAAGTTTTCACTAAATGATTCTAAAGTGAAAGAATACTGATGTGTCCTGTCCTGAACAAAGTGACAAGATCTATCAGATGATTATCAACAAGCGTTAAAGTCCTGGCTATGTCAGATTTTTAGAAGTTTGAGTCACTGGAAGCACTGGAATTCTTCATCAGCATAATGATGAACGGGAAAGAGTTCAAGAAAGAAAAGAAAAAGTGTGTAGACCATATTTCTACCAGTCCTGTGACATCAAAGTGCCTCCTTAGGAAACATTTGAGTATGTATGGTGCAGAACCAGCTGCACAGCCTCCTTCCGGCCCTTCATTTGTATTTTCAGTCTGTCTTTGCCTAAGGTTCTTATTAGGAAGCTGAAAGTACTGGCAAAATGAGAACCAGATCTAAAATGTTCTTACCTTAAATGCCATGCTATCTGGGCAGTATGTACATGATCGTGCATGTTATTCCACAGTAGACTTCGCTTCATTGCCTTTTACTCCTTTGTCTGTTTGTTCTGCTACTGCTAATATGGTAGACGTAACTCTTCCCACTCAAGCTCCGTCTGATTCAGCCTTCCTTCGTCATTCACATGGCCAGAACTCTCACCCAGGCCCTTATCATTTCATGCCTTGACAACTCCAGTCATCTTCATTCTAGTTGCAACAAATACCAGCTTGCAACCTTTATGTATTTTAAAATATTTTTCTTGTTATTTTGATGATCTGTTGTTCACTCTCTTGTACTGTGAGAATATTTTCTTTAACGTTTCAGACCACACCTTACCAGCTCTGCTATGTTTGAACTGCTGACTGTATGGCACTTGTAATGCCAGTCTTAATTGCCCTTTTAAGTGTTTCCAAAATATATTTTTAAATTTCCCCTATGCTGTTTAGTGCCTAGTATTGACTACAAATCTTGAGCATTATCTCATCGTCCTTTCATTCCTTCCTAATTGTATCTCTAAATTCTAATGCAAATATTTATATATTATATAGTCAAACTACATTTGACTATATAATATCAGCACTAACCTATTCATAATACTTCACAAAGCATGTGGGAATTCTTGGCTACTGCCAAATGAAGCTCTGATGCTAGTTCAACCAATACTAAAATCAACATGACTCTTATTAAACACACTGTAGTCATATGCCTTAAGTGCAACTCGTTCATTACAATATTACTTTTACAAAAGCTAGCAGGAGAATGTTGTATCTGAACATCTCGTCCATATCAATCCATCAAATGTATTTTTCTTAAAAATAGGTTAAGAGGAACAAAGTATTTGGCATTCCTTTGTGTTGTTTTCTGGTTGTTTTTGTGTTAAGAGTAACAAGAAGATTTTTTTCTCATAAGGCTACAGTCCTTTTCCTTAAGCATGCCGGTACAGCATAAGCATCTAATTGCAATTTAGGTATCTCAGGCTAACACTACCTTCCTCCGAAATCCTCAAAACTACTGCTTAGCAACACCTTAAAAATGACAGCCCAAACTCCTGAATATCATCCTTTTTTAAAAAGTATGAAGTTAGTTAAAGAGTTTACCATGCACAGTTAGCATGTGCACCATACTGACATGCAGCTTGGCAGATAAGTCCCATGTGGCTTTTAACACAATGTTCGTTTGTCCCTCTCCTTCCTAGTAGAGATCTCTCTACCGGCATAAGGGATGGAGACTTTTGAGGCTGACATGCCTACATGCTCTCCTTGTTCTGCTTGGGTTTTGCCTTATGTTTTGTTTCTTTAAGGAAAGAATTGGCTTGGTCAGGTTCCCAGTGCCAAGAGAGGATTTGCATTTCATACACAAGCCACGGAGCTTGATATGAAATGTCAAGTTACCTTCTGCTGTATTTTTTCTAAATACTGGTGTAGGTAGTTCTTTTTCTCTAGCTTTTGTCCTTGACGATCTCTTCCTAACATCCTTCAATTTGCCCAGGCACTTTGTACAGGGTCTGGGTGCCTGTCTCAGAGTGCTAATTTCCATTATGTTAGAGAACTCTGAAAATCAGGCGCTGCAGTGCTAAATGGAGAAACACCAAAGCCCTTGTGTAGATTCTGGCATAAATCTCTTCTGAAAAAATGAGTGTTAGGTTCATATTTAGACAGATCTAGAGGTGTCTAGCAATTAAGATACTAGACTAAAGGTGTTCCCAAAAAAGTATAGGCAGTCTGTATTGTTTTCCCATAGCTTGCTAATTTCATAATTTTCTAGGTCTCTTGTCCCAGTTTCTTGTCTGCCTGTGAAATCTCATTGTTTTGTAAGAGGCAAAATATTTGGGCGATGAGCAAGTGGAAGGGAAACTTATGTACAGTTATCTACTTAACATATCACAGTGGCTTTGAACTACTTACATTACATGTTCATTAGTTCATGTTACAGTTGATACCAAGTTAATCCTATTAGTATTTAGCACGTTATAGAGCTATGGAAGTGCTAATGTGGAAGGCTTTTGGAAGGAAATAGTTCATAGCCTTAGACCGCTGTGAAAGACTTCTTATTGTCTTTGTTGCAAGCTGGGAGATGACTCAGTGATTATGAGAGAAGTTACATTATTACAGAAGACAACAATACTTTTGTCAGAAATACATGTACTAAGAGCTATCACAAAACTGCTGCAAGGAAATTACCTTGGTAGGCCAATGAGAACTTCAAAAGTACTTATTTCTATTTCTAATCAATGATAGCATGATCCAAGAATCTGAAATTTGCATATGCAGATAAGTATTAGACCAAAAATCAGTGTAGCATTGTATAAAATCAGAAAGTAAGGAAAACAGTAATAAAAAATGATGGTAGTAAGACTGTCTGTAAACATCTCCATGTCTGTAATCATTAAGAATTGCAGGGGGTGAATTCTGAGAAACACTCCTTAAAGTATATTCGGAATTGAAAACTATGTTTGTAGACAGTGTGTCAAGAAGGACATCTTGTGAAATTGACCTTTATTAAGCTTGATCACCACAAAATGAAAATCCAGTTACAGGGCATTGAAAAGATAAAGAAAGACCATCTGTGAGGGAATTTGCCACAGAGGGAATTGTAAGCTAATTTTTCAGATAAAGAGGGTACTGTACTTTGCAAGAGGTAAAGTAGAGAAGTTAGAAATCATTTTAGGTTATGGTATCAAAGACTATTTGTCAGGAATATGAGCAAATAGAGTAAAAGACAAACCAGTGCTTCTTGGTCAGTTAAGCACAAGGTTATATACACATTCTCTCTTTCATGAGAGGGTGACATTGCATTCCACCACGTTTCTGAAAATGCTTGAAGCAGTTTGTGGGTAACACATTCCCTACCCTCAGACATCTCACCTGATTTCTGAAATCCAGCAGTGGCACTTCATTTTGTCCCACAGATGATAGTAGTGGACATGGAATAAAGAGCTCCATGTGATGGAGCAGAGGTAGCTTTTTATTACTACTTAACTGAAGACTGTTTGCCACAGAGAATCATTAACTGCTCAGTTGATTTTGTACTAACAGGGGAAGATAAAGTCTGTTTTCTTAATTTTTCACAGGTAACTCTTCAGGTTTTTGTTGACAAATTCCTTAACAGAAAAAAAAAAAATGTGCATGATTAAATTCATAGGGAATGGATTAGGAAGCAAAGCTTGACGGGTGACTAAAACTGCTTCACAAAGCCTAGTTACGGTTAGAAAAATAGTAAGATATTGCTCTGGCTACAGAGATGATATTGCTGAGAAAAACTGAGACATTTGCTTAGAGCTTAGCCAAGATTAGATGAAGGTAATAGCGTGGTAGTGCAATCACTTCATCAACAACTGTACTTTGCCTCTGCAGGCTGATAAGTTATATAAATGAGAGTTTGATTTATAGATAACAAACTTCCATAACTGTCCTATTAGTAAAGGTAGGAGACTTTCTCATTACAGTACCCGTCAAAGAAGCATTGATTTTCTACAATGTAGACTTAATTTAAGGAATAGACAGATATTTAATACTCAGCAAGTGTGCTTCAAAGTCAAAACACTACTTAAATACTTTTAAAACTGCAAAATAATGTGGAAGAGTCTATACAGAAATCTTTGCTATTATATATCTTGCATGAGCAGCTGTAGTCAGCATGATCAGGACCAGTAACTCTCCTGAAATGTTATTTAGATCTTGTCTGTCTGGAGGTGATCAGGAAAATTAAAGGTATTAGCACAATGAGCTTGACTGAAGAATTTTAAATCCCATCTCTTACTTGCATTATATCCCCCTCTCTTCAGTAAGCTTTATTAAGGAACTTTAACTGCTTAGCTCACATCAATATTATGCATTTCTCTGGCTAAGTACTTGCTGTGTAATAAGATAAGACCCTACTGTATATATTTTCTAATTAAGATAAAAACACTTAAAAAGAACAAGTAGAAAGACTCTGTCATGGGATATATGAAGATAAAATATATTCTACAAAGAACTTTAGCATGATAATAAACACTGAGATATGTGTTTAATCTCTCTGTGTGAAATCCATACCTTTGTGATCACAATATTCTAATTTTTAATAATTTTAAGCCTACGTAGCTCTGTTTTTTGTACTTCTGTAGTGGCAATGTTATTTTGAGAATGGCTCTCCATATGTGGATGTAAATATATCCCAGACTTTGTAACTGGTTTCTTTATTTTATCTAAGGTTTTCATGAATGATCATGTTTCCTATGACAGTCAAAATTACAAGCAGCACTTACCATAGCAGGACTGATAACTAACTCAATATATGTTCATCAAGTGAAAAAAAAATTTGTGTTCCTGTAATCTGCTTAATTAATGTCTTGTATCCATCTGCTCTTTTTTTTTTTAGTTCTTTTCAAAATACAGACACATCCAGGCCACAGCTACTTTTGACCCTACCACCTATTTTTTGTATTATACACAGAGAGAGGTATTTTGCATGAATAACAGCTGAAGCTTGATTTCGTTGGTGAAAGTGTATCTATCTCTTTATTTTGGTATAGTTTGTTATGCTTCAAGTTTCTCTTACCTTCTTGATGCCATGGGAGTAATATTGTAGAACAACCTCTGCAGAGATTCAGTACTTAAGTTAGTGAAATCAAGAAGCAGAGCAGGAGAGTCATCCATTGAAATACAGCTTGCAGAACTAGTCTCTGAAGCTTTTCCTGACCAAATATTTTGTTTGAAGCTGTTTTTACGCATAAAGCCTCACTTCTGACCTTTGTGAGGAAATAATGAATGGTACGCATTTAAAGGCCAAATGCCATCCGTATTTATTACCTTTTGCAATGCTTTGTAAGTAAATTGAGTCAGTTAGAGCCCTAAAAGAGCACTTAATCCAAAGGTAGTTGAGAACAGAAATTGCACCATCTTCCATAACAAGTTTGTTTGGCTGAACTATGAGCCACATGAGTCAAACTAAATCCAAAAGCGTTATTGTGAATTAGGTTAATGTCACTAAGGTCAGAGTCTGGACCTGAAGTACGTATATGAATGTGTTTTCCAAGTCCAAGATGTCGTTTATATTTTTATTTGTATGACTTTATATGACAGGCTGCCGTAATGTCTTCAACTACTTTGTGCCATTTTTCAGTCCTCAGAGATGAAGAACCGTGCAGATCTTATTACACACTGCGTAATACACATAGTACTTGTTCTGTTCTTAGCATGCCTAATTTATCTTCTATCAACTCACTAGCCTCTACCTACCAAAGTAATTACAGGACTCCATAATATAAAAATAGCGAGCAATCTGCTGGCAGTTACTAAGTGTCAGTACTGGATAGATATAAAACTAAAGCTGCAAGAAAAGATGTATTTTGTGCTGTGCATAGATAGGTTTTAATAGCCCAATCCTTTTCTTTAGGATCAGTTGAGTTAGACACAAAAAATAAGATATATTTTTCAGTCTGGACACAAGTTCTCAGTTGTTGAAGGGGGAAATGGAAGGGATTTACCCGTAACTGGTACTATAAAGAGAGAAAGTGGATGTATGTGAATCACATTTCTGCATTAATAGAACCTGCTATAGGATCTGTTTTGTCTTATTAAAGAAACCGCTCCGGTTTATGTTCATCTCTAAGATGCCTAGCTGCGTATTTGATGTCAATAAGTCTACTGGTGTTTTACAAGCAAAGATGATCCCTTCCAATTTCAGATAATGTGCTTAAATCTATGTTCCCAAAGAAAGCCTTGTTTTTTAATAGTAGTAATCCTTTAATTGCCTGGGTGTAGAACCATGACAGGGGTTCCCTGGAGAGAGGCTTTCTGTGTATAATCTGTTGCAGATGTTTTTAAGAAACTCTCATTGATACATATAAAGCTCAATGAATTTTTAACCTTTTTCTCTGAACATTTGTAAACACCATTATGTTCAATACATTTAGTGACACATGCACTTTATGAAGTGGGTGGAGTACGTATTGGATGAAATAAAAGAGTTAAACATAAGCTAGCAGAATGTTTTGTCTTCTGGGAGAAACAATGCTTAAGAACGGTATGTGAAGAGAATATAAATTCTTTTGAAAAGAGGAATAGAAGATAAGAATATAGGCTTCTTCATTTGTATTTACATTTCACCACTTAAGAAGAAGAATAAAGAGTAGAGAAAAATAAGATAGAGAGTAAAGCTGCAGGGTTTTTGTGTATTTTAGACTCCAATATCCTATCTCTTCATTGGGCACTAAACTAGTTTCAGGTGTTCTGCAAACAAATGTGACATATTAGTATTATTAAAACATTTACTAATAATATTGTATATTACCTTTTTGAGCACCATAGAATTACAACAGTGTAGGTATAACCAGAAACATTTTTGACACAGAGCAGGTTGAACAAACAGAATAATAAAGTTCTCCGAGCTATCAAGAGCTGAAAACTTCATATTACCTTAGAAATGTTACCTTAGAAAATCTTACTTAATATCTGCCAAGTGTGTGGTCATATTACAGTACATAAAAGGGCACTAAATCATAAGTTGAGAATAAAGTACACCAAATACCTTCCTTTGAGCATTTTTGCAGTGTAAGATATCTACATGTAGTGAAAGTATTCTTTCTTTGTGCTGCTGGAATTTTAAAGTTCATGTTACTCGACATCATTTAGTTCAACTGGCATAGCAAGTTTGCAGTAGGATAGACTAGAGCTAGTTTTCAAAGTGAAAGGAAATACTTTAAACGCAGAAAAGACTGTTAGTGAAATAAAGCAAACTTGTAAAAATACATGCTACCATCAAAGTTTTGATTGTAGTTACTTTCTGTAAATCAGTTCCTACATTTGTAACTTATTCCTGCATTGTAAGAAAAAAAAAAAAAAAGAGTAAAAACACTGGTATCTCTTTGTCTGTTGATCTTTTCTAATAACTTTTATATTAGTAAAATATGGTAATTGCTCTCAGTGTAAGGCAAGAAAGAGTATAAGTATTCAAAAGCCTCGAGTTTTGAAGCTGCTTACTTCTCTCCTTATTCCTTTTCAGTCATTTAGGTATTTTTTCTTCTAAGCCTCATAATTCTGGATATATATTTATTTACCTTTTGCTCATTTGTCCCATTATGAAGACTATTTTCTTCATTTTCAAAGCAAGGAATGAGTCAGAATGTATGGCTTACAATCAAACCTACAGCTGGCTGAATTAAAGTCATTAAAACCTTCAAATACCTTTTAACAACTGAAATCTTTAACACAAAGAATAACTTTAAAATGTTTTTTATTGTGGTATTTGATGATCCTTTTGACAAATAGTAAATGTAATGTATACATGTAGTCAAATGCTGTAGATTTTTTGGATTTAGAGATTAATTCACTCTTTAACATTACATCTGCCAAGACAAGGTATTTGGAGAGAGTAGAGAATAGTATATAACAATATATAGAGAATACTCTTGTTGATAGGCAAGATTTTTATGCAGTAATAAATACTTGAAAAATGCACCTATTTCAGAAGTCATTGTTTCTATATGAATTCACTGGATTTACAAACCTGATTTGGAGAAAAGCTAAATTCTAATCATGTCAGAGAACAAGCAGGAAAACCCTTATGTGAATGTTATGTGTATCTTTACACACAGTAATTCATTCAATTTCAAACATGGTGTCCTAGCTATCACTAAAGTTGGTGTTAGCAAAGATTAACAGCTTCCCATGATGGAAGAAAATGTAAAATACAATTTATTGCACTGCACCAATATTCAGTGTTGTAGTAAGCATGCAGAAGACGTTAAAGGCTGCCTAGGACAGCATTTTGCTTTCAAAACAACTGATAACCTTGAAATGCAGTAATTTGAATCCTTTGGGGCTATATTAGTGACTTTTTAATTCCTCTAAAAATGTTTAAACATTGCGCTAAAAAATTTTAAATGAAACTGATTGCCTAATTACAGTTCTGTTAAAACTAGCATTGAAATTCCCCGATGACATTCAGTGACATAACTGACAATAGCTAGGGATTTCATGCTATATTCTTTCCCGTTATACTTGTGAGAAGTTTGGTCACCTTGGAACATGAATTGATGTAGAATTTAAGCAGAAGACCAGAAACAACTTTATTTTTCCTGCTGCTTAGTGAACATAAAATCTGTGGATTTCTTTATTCTGCTTCCTGATCAGTGGAATCGTACTAATAACATGCTGGATTTTTTTTTTGAAGTTCAAGTTTTTAAGAAGCTTTGACAATTAAGTACAAAGAATTATTAATCATTGGTTTTCAAAACTTACCTGTGAGTGAAAAAGTGGAGTAAGACAGGCCTGAGGGAGAAAATGCGTGTGTTGGGGCACACATGATGCACAGTGCTCTGTATGTATGGAGCTGGGGCATTATTCTTGGTGATGTTGAGGAGTCCACGACTCACGAGCGTAACAAGTACACTAGGTTGGTATTCAGGGGCTGAAGGAAGTGAAATCCAGGGTATTACTTGTATTTTTTTTATTTTTTGAATGCTGCCACAGAAGGAAAACAGAACATTGTGGATCTTAAGCTTTTGTCTTTTCTGTTCCCCAGTCTGCTGCTTGTCTCACAGGGATTTATCTGAACTGAACATACAAGCCTTAAGATTTTGTGCGCAGCGCTTCCAAGTTCCCACATCTCTCCTATAACCTGAGAGCGGGTACTGACAGACTCTAACTGCCCAATACGTAGCCATTTTGTCTGTAATTTCTGAAGCCTCTTTTCCCTGTCCCTAGAGTTTATCTGCCAGTATTTAGCTGTGTAACTTTTCATCAGGCTGCTGTGAAAGAGTGAAGTTGTGAGAAATTGGTGAGAAGCCTCATCTTGGGCCTCCACGCTTAGGCTCTGCCCACTGCCTCAGGAGCTGCGTTTAAACTCAGGTCCTTGGCTTCCTGGCTTCATCTGGCACCTGCCTCATTGCTACGAGCTTGTCTGTCAGCTTGGACTCTTGGCTGACCCTGTTACCATCACTGGCCCCGCTTTGCAATTCCTGTTTGAGCAATGGGGGCTGTGTCCCATGCTGGTGAGGTTACCTGCTATCACCTTCAGCTCCCAGCTTACCTTGCCTTGTGGAGCAAGGACAACTGGCTATGTTCTGAGATCATCAGCCACCATTTATTTTGGAGCTGAGCAAACACTAGAAACATTTCTGAGTGCTTATATCTCTAAACCACCTTGTTTATTTACATAAGATACTAGTTTGCCTATTGTTCGGTACTCTGTTTTGACAGGGTAATAAGGCTCAAGATATTACAGCTCTTTCTGATTGTGGAGGAAGAGACAGTCGTCTCCCGCATTTTTGTAAACAAACTGACAAATATGCAAACAGTTACCTCTGCCTGCATATTACTGTAATTTAAATAGATGCCGATCTGAAGTATAGGTAGACATGTAACAGCATCCAGTCAAAGTGATTTTCTACCTGAAGTTACACAGGAAAAGGTCTGATTTGCATCAGGAGCAGCTATTCCCTTTCTGTGCTGCCTCAGTCCAAAGATATCAGAAATCTAAGCAAGCGGGGAGCTCCTAGTTTAGATGCTTCTCATTCCTATCAACTGGTTTGTTTCTTTGTTTTTGAAATTCCATATAAATCAGCATTTTAATTAAATTGTTAAGGTAAATCTGTCTAATATAAGCATAGCTGATGTAAGAGAGATGTATATCTCATGCATGTATTTTCAAATTAATCATAAATTTCTTTTCTGAAAGTTGGAATTCTACATGTTGAAACACAAATTTCTGAGTGCCAGAAAAGTGAATTTTTGAACTATACTGCTGTTTATTCCTGTTAGACAGAGAAGAAATGTTGCAGTGTAGACAAATGCATGTTTATGAATGTATGTACTGCTTTGAAGAAATGCCTGTATGTATTTCAGACTGTGAGATATTTCTGTGTCTGGTACTGTGGTTCTACTCCTAAATACTTCCTCTAGTCATGTTTTATTGTTGAACACTGGAACCTGTAGGAACAAGCCATGCAAATAGCAAAGGTCATTTTCTTTTTCCGGATGTTTGACTTTACTCTGTTTAACCTTAAAATGGAACAAGTGGTAGCACAGATTCACTTCACAAGATAAACCAGGCGTACAGCAGAGTATTGTTGAGCTACTACATTGACATCGCTCAGTCTCAGTGAAAGTGAATGCCTATGCATAACACAGGAAGACTGTGTTTCACCTCTCTAAACAAAGCGTTATTTGTCCTCTTTCTGTTTTTTTTTTTTTTTTAATTATTTTGTTTTGATTTGATTTTTCTTGTTAATGGCTCAAGTTGTACTTTTCATTTGATCAATCCGTAGAGAGAATCTCCTTTTTCATTATTTATAGAAGTTTATCTTCACCAATCATTTAGTGAAACATTGCTTCTCGAGAGTCTTGGTAGCTTTCCTTACTCCCATCAGTAGTGCACACTCAATTCCTAACTCTTTGCTAAATCATTTTTCTACCTACACACTACCAGTATGTGATGTTTTTTCTGTTGCTCAGCTTCTTCTGCTGACTGCCGGGCCTTCAGCTCTGTGTTTCTTCCCAGCTTCAAGTCCCAGTAGAGCTCCTGCTTCACGTTAATGCACAACGTCTATGCTGACCTGTACACTCCTTTATTATCTATTGCCACACTTCACTCCTACTCTTGGCTTGAGTCACAAAACTGCATTGACTTTTTCGCCCTATAGATAGGCATGGTCAAGGGTTATAATCTCCATTTTGTCTGCAGTTTTATTCTGCTCCCCAACACACTGTTTGTTTGTTTGTTTGTTTGTTTTCAGTTGTTTTTCTGCTTTGATGCCTCACTGCACCCTCTCCTGCTTGGCTTCTCCTGTTCCCTTCATTCTATCTTAACTTTTCATCTGCCTATATTTCCACTTGTCTTCCTATCAGCAGGAACAGATTCTTGCTACTAATTATTTGTCCACTGCCAAATTGTCTCCTTTATTTCTTTCACTTCTGAGCATTTTCAGGCCAATATACCAAATAAAACTGGCCTTTTTTTTCCTCCTTTTGCTGATCACATTAATTACAGTTACTGAGTTGAAGGGTCATAGACTTGAAACCAATATGAAACACTATTTTGGGGTCGCGTGTTGTTCTTAGAATATCGGTATGACCTGGATTGTATTCTCTTTCAGACCATGTTAAATCATCTGCTGCTGTGCATAGGAGCAATTGTATGCTTTGTGTTACATGGATGCGTGTACTTGTATCACGCACAGTTCAGCTGTGAGACTTTCTTTATATTAGAGACAGACAGGCAAGTGAGACGTGGTTGCAGTCCTAGGTCCTGAGAAAGACACATCTGCTCTGATGTTTTGTAACTTTTAATTTTTTTGTACGTATTTTCCGAGGTATGAATCCATTGCCTTAAAGATATGAATAGATTATGTAATAGAAATTGCTGTGCAACCTTGACATGCTGAAAAGGCATGCACAACCCGTAAAACTGCTACATGTTTCTCTAAATGTTAAGGAAAAATTATAATTCTGATTGTTTACATTAGGCTTGAAATGCTTCAGAAGAGACAGCAAGTGAAGCAGTTCTGTGAACACCCACAAAAACCCTCAATCTGGTCCTGTGCTCTGGGGTTATAATTACCATTTTGCATGCCGTGGAATAAAAGCAGTAGATAGCTGATGTGTTGGTGCTTATTTGCCTGCATATACCTTTTGCAGTGCTTTTGTGACTCACAGCCTTGTGCTTGCATGAGTTTCCAGTGACCCATTCCTTTCATTTTTGTAAAGAGGTGGTTGTCCAGATTCTATTTTAGAACAGTGACTTTTGTAAAGGCCCTCTGCCAATGTGGCATGTTGATTTCAGATTACAATTTTCAGGTATAAGTACCTTAACTGCCAGCTCTGCAAACTTGTTCTGGTTGCTTGGAGTCAAGGTTGTGCAAGCTTCAGCTGTAAAGCTGCATCAGACAGAACACAGGTACCAGTTACTGAAATTGCTTCATGCTGCTTGCAGGCCTGGGACACTAATTAACAGTTCTGTTAATGATAGATGTGACAAAGGGGCCATGTAAATAGATGAGACTAAATGCATAGGAGGTTTATGATAGGAATGTACTATTTTTATAGAAACACTTATCGGACTACATTTCTGTTTCAGTCTCATTAGTTTTAGTAACAATGACAAATTTTCCATTTTAAATTACACCTGATAGAGAATGACTGGAGTTAGAGGGGACCTTACAAAGAGAGAGGGAGAGGGCAGGAGGAAGGCAGAGCAGGCATTTAGGTATTCCCTAGCAGGTGATACTTCGTACGCATGATGTGAGTCAATACCACCAGGGGCCTTAAGTCTCTCGAATGCCTGCACTGCTGGTAATTCCTGCCTCATGTGTCTGGGCAGCAGCACATAAAAAAACATTTTTCTTTTGAAGACTAGGAGAGAAAAATCTACTGTGTTTTACTCAGAGCCACATTAAAAGAAAGAGAACTTGTTTCCTTGTGACACTACTGGTCACTAAGAGTGTTACGCTTAGTGCATGCTAGATTGTTTGTTTTCCATGTGTCAAGGCTCCAGAGCATGGGAAATATATTAAGACTGGTATTACAATCTTAGTGTATGAAGTGAGATTCTGACTATTAGCTGAGCTGGCCCAATTTCTATTTCTAGCAGAAAGCATCAATTGTCTGAAAACAGTTAGGAGAAATAGGATCACAGGTTTGTAATAGGTGTAGCTTAGTTGCTGGTATTTCATCAGATCAGTGTGTTTTGGGAGAAGCTTTTGTGCCTTATAGAGACTATATGGGCTATTCTGACTTTCAAAAATGCACAGAAGTCTTGCATGTCAACACACTAATGCCATATCTGTATTGTTTATGTGACAATGTGCTCAGAAACCGAGTATAATGTTTCCCGAAACATTTCTAGACAGTTGGAGGAGTATAACGCCCGCCTTGAACACCAAAGATGTTTCAAACATACTTACGGCTTACATCACAACTTGTTAGAGAAGAATCCCTGTATGTCGGCCACGCTTTCCTCCAAAGAGGATAATCTGTTCTGTACCTGGGATTCTTACTAACACTGCAGGCAGCAAACCTTGCAGATAGGGCAGGGAACAGGAATAGGACTCATACTGTTTTGTGCAACCTTGGGAAAATGACTTAACCTGTTTGTCTTACTGGCCTCTAATATTGTCTAATCAGAGCCACTTGGTACTGTTTTTGTACTCTTGACATTTGTTGATGGGTTTAGAACCTGCTGTGATGAAAAGCTACCAATGAGCTGAAATTATTAATGTTCTCATAGGAAGATTCAACTACATCTTTCAAACTTTAAAATCAAATGAGCCCTGCTTATGATAAGGGAAGAAGAGAATCTTGATGATACTCTTTCTTACACTTCAGTTCTATCACAATTAACAACAAATGGTGATCATCAGCCTGCCCTTATGGTCAGCTGAGCTCTATAAACTAGCAGAGAGAGAAAAAAATAAAATAAAACAGCCAAACAAAACCTACAAAACTTCACAAACTCCAATAACTGTTTGAACAACCCTTTCCTCAAACATCAGTTCTTTCCCACAGAAATCTGCAGAGAGCAGAGAATTGCTTTGTACTGGTTGGTATTTCAAGGCTTTGAGATTTTTCATCTAGATGATATCTCTTCGTAGCTCATTAAGTTCTGTAACCCGAATGAAGGATGCCGAAGGAGTTGTCTGCGAGCAAAACACACGCTTGTTTCTTGCTGTAGTGTTATGGTGCACTTAGTGCTGCGTGGTTATCTTGAATGATAACAAATTTGGTGGTGAGAAGAAAATATCTTTGCGGAGATAACGGAGTGGGGTTTTTTTTAGTGTGAACTCATGTCACACTTGTTTTGTAGCTTATTGTCTGTTGATGAATTTTAAAGAAGCCCTTAAGGATTTGGCATAGCATAAAAGTGTTAGGCTAGCTTCTCAAGTCAAAATATCCCTTAACCTTACTGCACACCCAAACCTGGTTTGTGTTTCTTGTTTTTCCTCTCAGCTGGACTGAAAACAGCACTTGCATAGAGAAGACTGTAGTCTCATTCTCAGAATCACTTCCCCTCCCCCACCCCCGACATTCTGATTTAATGTATTTCTCCATCCATAACAGGTAACTGATGTTTTGAAATTTGTGTCGCAAGTTACATGCAGCTGAAACGGTTATCCAGCATTATAGTACCTTATGCAGACTGATTTTCAGAAGTAATTTTTGTATTGTGGTGGAATTAGGCATACCTATGATGAGCATGGTACAGGCATGATGTAGCAGCTAGTTTCAGTTGAGTACTGCTGACGTTTTCTTGTAAACATGACAACATTCTGCCTGTTTTCCATGTAACATTTAATAAGTACATTATTGGTACCAAGAATATACAGTTATTTGGAAATCAGAATTTGACTGAAGTTATAATTTTTTGATTCATCTAAGTCCCAATATAGCAAACACCATTTCCATTCAATGTATAATCCTGCAAGTACCTAAGACCTATTGCATTTGCTTTTCTGCAGCTGGTAGTCATATTGTCACTAATTACATTCCCTTTTTGTCAAAAAAATCTGCAGGAGGTATTCAGTAACCATTTAACAACCATAGCAGACTCACAGAAGCTGTAGTTCTCACAGTGGTATCAGTATATTTTCATGTTTTTATCATACACGAAGTCCTTGATAGCTGCCTTGGGTAGTTGTGGCGTGGAGGGTTACGTGCTAGCGAGCGACAGTTACACCTGGAGCTGATTTGAACAGACACCTCTCATTGTACATGTTCCAGCACTATTACCAAAGGCTTGTGATTTTTAGCACAGACAATCCAGTAACCAGAGAGCTCAATAACTCCATTTCTACCTATCATTCTTGTGAAACTGCACTGCTCTGTTTCACTCTGAGCCCTTGCACCCACCTGGCTTAGGTCAGGGAGTGCCCCCCTCCTGCTCTTACAGCTGAAGCTACTGATTACAGCTGATACACAACACAAAACAGGTGGGAAGCCAGGGCATCTTGGCTTGGTGTCTTTCTATGTAGTGGCTCAACTTTAGTGTTAGCTGCAGTAGGAATACAGACATTTATTGGATGCTGCAGGGACGGTGTGAGAGCAGAGCTCTTTGGGTAAGCACAGATTGTTTCTGTTTTTGCCATTTTCTTTAGTTTGTAGAGAATGCAGAGAAAACAGCTTGAAATGATAGGGTTTTTCTTTTCTGAAATATGAGTGGATAAGCAGATACCTTTGGTATTTGAAGTATGTATATTCAATTTTTTGGGATTGCTTAATATTCTGAGTTTTGCCTGCTCTTGAGAAGACCTGAAGGTATTGTAGGGAACTGCTGAGGGCTGTTAGAGCCGCCCTTAATACCTCTGTTGGTGTAGCTCACTTTGCTCTATTAAAATAGCCTTCTTACTGCTATAGACTGTGGTAGCTTATGTACAAGTACAGATGTGCTGCTGTGTTACCTCCTAATGGATCAATTAGTCTCTTCAGGTTTATCTATGTTAGGTTTTCTTAGGAATGATTGCTTGTACTATCTGAAAATCTATAAAGGATCAGAAAATGAGATTTAAATGAAGTCCCATGAACTAACCTGAAAACCAAGTAGCTGATCTGCAACAGAACTGTAACTGTTCAGGTAGATTTTAGAACAGCCTCTGGGATCTAATGAGTTCAAAACAAACTTTAAAATTTGCTGTGCAGGAAACAGTAGTGCTAAAGAGCTTATATGGGGTAATAAGTCCTGAGCTTGCTTCTGAGAGTTCCACAGGATTTCATTCATGCGTGAATGAAGCATTAACCTCTGGAGATACTACCTATTTGATTGTTACACCCTCTTCAGCTTCCTCCACATGCTAACATTTTCACGTTTTTATGTTCAGTGATAGCTAGAATCTGGGAGCCTGTTTGTGTTATGAAGCTTTCCTTCATAAGCAATAATCTTACTGCTGGCCTTTGAGAGCGGCACAGTTTTCTGAAGGGCTGGCCTCCCCTCATAATCCACATCAGACTCTTCACTCAATTTTTCACTCCCTTTGGGTTTAGAGACCTACTTACAACTGTCAAGGCCTGAACTGCCAGTTTACCTGATCTTGTTCTAATGTAGTCCAGGGGTTATGATAGTAGGAAAACTGCAGTGAGACAAGTCTAGGTTTTGTGATCTGCAACTGACATCTGGGTTCACAGAAGGAGGAAAGAAAGAGGGAAGGCCTAAACTCTTTAGAGCTGTCTGGGTTTAGTTTCATCTGACTGAAACAACAACGAATGTGTTCTGCTTCGCTACTTCTTAAGCAGTATTATGTCCTCAAACTTGTTTCAAGCACAGACAAGTTTTTCAGTATGAAAGATTTTTCTGGGAAATGTTTCCATCAAGGTTTGATACTTGACAAATGGTCAACTTTACTGAATTACCAGTACTACGTTAATTCTGTTGGAACACAACTGTTATCAGTTTGATATCATATAGATGTCAAGTATGTTCCTCATATCATATGTATCTCATATGAGATATGTTAGCATATCTCCCTCCTCCTCCTCTGCTTCCTCACTATAGGGGAGGAGCAAAGAAAATTGCCATTATCTATTGAGGAGGCAGAATAAAGTGGGATTCCTGCTCTTTATCTAGTGGCAGCTGGTGGTAGAAGAGAGCAGAAAAGAAGTTGGTAGCTCGGGGGCTGGGCTGGCTGCTGTTTCCCAGAAATGCAAAGCATTGTGTAGCCCAAAGGGGGGACACTCAAAAACTACCAGACCTCCTATGGCACTTGGAGAAGTCAGGGAAGTATTTCAAATGCTTGGTGCTTAAAAATTGAAACAAGACCCCAAACCCATTTTACTTGAAACACTGTCTATAATGAATTATTGGTTTGTTGATTTTTGTTGGTTGTTTGTTTAAGGGGCAGTAAGGCTATATAGTTTTTTTTTCTGTTTCACATTTTCCCTTTGAGACAATTTAATATGAAATTAGGTTTGCTTTACCCTTTGATAGCCTGTCTGAGTGATTTATAAAAACTTCTACAGAGGCACCACCATCTTTGATGCTTTGTTAGGGAGCCAAATCCCTCCAGGTGGCTTAGACAGATGCTAGCACCTTGACTACGCCCTAGTTTGTATACTGTTTTAATAGTTACTAATTACCTATTCAATGTCATTACCATGTTTCTGTTTTGGCACAAAGTTACAGAGCAAGTTGCAACAGTCACACAGATAGCTATGTATTCTGCCAACAGTAGAATGCAAGAATTGTTAGGGTGCCTATAAGGTATGTTGAGAAGTTAGTGTGTGTACTTAACTCTTTCAATTTATGTTTACTTTGGAATCTGTGCATTCTTTGTGATTTGGTTCCTTGTCTGGGATTGACAACCTGAACTACTACTACTTGTTTCTCCAAAATAGCTCTGTAGCACTTACTGGCATATTTCTTACAATTAGGGATCAGTCAGTGGAAAAAATTAAATCTCCTTGGACACTCTTCAGAAATGTGTATGTTTTGGAAGCTGTAGTGCTAAATATTATTATTCAAAGATCAAAGTTATTAAGGCAAGAAACCTCCAGTGTCTTATTGTTATAAATTTTCTGTACAGTAAACTATATTTTACTGTGGAAGGAAACAATCCATAACAAGATATGAGAAATAAGATTTTTTTTTTTTTTATCCTCACTGATCCTGCTCTGTAAGTGACACCTGCTTCATAGTAGGTGTTTTAAACCCTATTAATTCCCTTATTCCTAACCACTTTCTAGAAAGTATTTCTTAGTGAACACTGTAGAGGGAGATGGTTCCAGTAGGGCTAATTGTCTGGGGCAGAGCTCCATGCCTCTGGTTTTAGTGCTGTCTCCTTTGACTCTGCTTTGGTAGGAATGCCCTATGCCACACAGGGTAACCCCATGTGAAATGCATTCTGGTGTAGGCTGAGTAGGACTTCTGCTCTGAGCAATTGTACGTCTACAACAGGAAGTTTTCCTGGCATAACCAAGGTGATTAGTGGTGTGATTTGTTCTGGGAGCATTGCTGTGCTGATAACAGGCCGTTTTATTTTTATAAAACGCAACAGTGGAAACACCAAGAGCATTTTGGCTGGCTTAGTTAAACAGAAAAAATTAGAGTGAGGAGTCAACCAGCCCCCTCTATTAAGATCTTATCTGTGGCGGAATACTTAATTTTTACATGTAAATTGTTGTTTAGCTTTCAAAGTTCACTTCCACATGAAAGATGCAATTAATACTTACCAAAGCTATTATCTGGACTGTCTTTGGGGCAGAACTGCTTGTGCTTGAATTTATCACATCATGACCAACTCATATTATGAAACATGTCTTTGTGTCTGTGATCTAGTTGACTTTTTAATTCCATTGTCTGTTTTGGCCTACAAATATTTCATGGAAGAATAAGAGTGCTCAGTGTGAATAAATTAAATGAATTGAGCATACCATCCTTAAAGAAAAGCATGAATTGTGGATGTGAACCCAGCTCTTTCCCTTTACTGTTGTGATTGTGGAGCGATGGGCCTCAGTAAATCCTGAGGCTGGAGGAAACGTCCCCACATTAAGTTTCGTCATCTGTGTAAATTTTTATAAGCATATTGCTCCTTATTTCTTTGGTCGTAATTTTCAACTCAGAAGTAGTTGAACAATTGCCACAATGGGGACGGACACACTGAGTTCCAGCTACTGTCACTATCTGAAGGTATGTTTACACTGCGATCTTCATTTGAGATGCAGCCTGCCAGAAGCCTTTTTTTTTTAAAAAAAAAAAAAAAAAAACACTTTAGTGGTGAATGCAGATTAAAAGTTAGCTATTCCCACAAATACATTGCTTTTCACTTCCCCATTGGTTTTGCACCTGTTTAAAGAAGTTACCTTGTCAGCTGTACCAGTGTAATAATTAGCCTGTGCAAGCAAGTGCAGGCTGTGGTGCTCTGGGAGGGAGGATGAACTTCAGCTGGAGGTTGTCTGCAAAATGTGTGGGAGACACTGGGGTGTTTTAAACTGGCTTGTCTACCAGGAAGGAGATGTGGAGCTGCGCCTTTCAGAATTAAATGCCAGGATGGCTTAATCCTGTGTCTTAACCATCACATTGCAGCCACTTGAATTACTGTATCGTCAGTTGTGATCCTGTGTATCATTCTGGAAATGTGGCTCCTTTTTGTACAGGAGGAAAAAAAAAAGTTGAAGTCCTTATGATTCTTTCATAATGAATTGTGGAGAAAATTTGTCTCCTTGTCATTGGGGAAATCATGTGGGAGGTCAAGTAACAACAATGTTTAGCCTTAGGCTTACAGTCATTTTAAATACAGAAGGAGGAATAATTTTGTATTTTGTGGGTGAGAATGGGCAGCAGCCAAACAGGAGCTTAGGGTAACTTGTGAAAGCCTCACCTCAGGGAATCAACACTATCATGAACACAGGGAGTTCGGGTCTCTACTGGGCTTATTTTTGGTTAATATCTTCTCATTTATGGGCTGGTGTTCAGTGTAGAGCTAAATCAGAATACAAAGCTAAAACATTCTGAAATGGGAATATGTGAAATCCCACTTGCAGACTAAATTGAAGTGTACTGACTTAAACTATCTTTGCTTCCTGGCTTCTCTTAGAATAAAGTTGTCTGCTTAAATTTTAAAGCTTTTATATTTTCATGTTGTGGTTGAAGCAGTGTCAATTTCTTACCCAAGTTAAGGTCATGCAGGCTTAGAATGCTTCATGGCTTTAATGGAAGCGAGAAGGGAGAAAGTACTTGGGGCTGGTATGTTTGTTTTCCAGTTAAGGAAGCTGGCAAATGATGTTCCACTTTTTTTTTTTTTTTTTGAAGAACAGTCAATCAGGGAAGTACTTAGAGCAACACAGTGTCTACATATTATTGCTGAGAACATAATTATGATTATCAGTTATACAACAGAAAACCAAGTAATATGAAAACCTTACATTATAATCATAGGATGACACAGCAAACAGGTCTGAAGTCTGACATTTGCAAGATTAAAAAAGTGAGATTTTGCGTATTTCTTGTTTGAAGAAATAGTTGCATGACAGAGTAGCTAGTAGCCACTGTACCATCTAGGCAAACAAATCTTAAAAAGAAACTGTCCACCTTAGAAGTAACAGTTAATCATAGAATCATAGAATGGCTTGGGTTGGAAGGGACCTCAGAGATCATCCAGTTCCAACCCCCCTGCCGTGGACAGGGCTGCCAGCCACTAGCTCACTGGATCAAACTGCCCAGGAACCCATCCAGCCTGGCCTTGAACACAGCCAGGGATGGGGCAGCCACAGCTTCTCTGGGCAGCCTGTGCCAGCGCCTCACCACTCTCTCAGGGAAGAATTTCTTCTTGATGTCCAACCTAAACCTCCCCTCTTTCGGTTTTAACCTGTTCCCCCTTGTCCTACCGTTATCCACCCGTGCAAAAAGTCGGTCCCCCTCCTGCCTGTAAGCTCCTTTCAAGTACTGGAAGGCCGCAATGAGGTCTCCCTGGAGCCTTCTCTTTTCCCAGCTGAACAGTCCCAACTCCCTCAACCTTTCCTCACAGGAGAGGTGCTCCAGCCCTCTGATCATTTTGGTGGCCCTCCTCTGGACCCGCTCCAACAGCTCCACATCCCCTCTGTACTGGGGGCCCCAGGCCTGGACACAGCACTCCAGGTGAGGCCTTCCAAGGGCAGAGCAGAGGGGGACGATCACCTCCCTCTCCCTGCTGGCCACCCCTCTCTTGATGCAGCCCAGGATGCCATTGGCCTTCCTGGCTGAATGTGAATACAAGCTCTGAAAATTCAGCTCAGATGAGTATTTGTTTAAAGTCTTAGCATTTGGAGTTTTTCTTTTAAATAAGCTTTTTAATTGTAGAAAATGCTTTTTAAAAGCTATTGAGCTCTCTGGGGATGTAAATATGTGCCTATGTAATGATGTTTCAAGTCGCTTGCAATTTTTCTGTACAGTAAGGTGTCTGGGATGTTTTTACTAAACGAGATCTGCAGGCTTTGTTTTTCAGTTGTATTGAAGCAAAGTTTTTGGTTTAAAACATTACTCTCTATTTTATTTCTTTGTACACTCTTATTTGTAGTTTTTCTTGTATGATTCTTACTTTTAATTTTGATAATTAGAGAATAGTTCTCTGAGACTTCAAATAAAAATTTGATTACTGAATATCTTTTATTGAAGAAAGAAGAAATTTGGTGTTTGCTTTCTGCTCGTATTTGTTAAACCAACATAATAGATTATAGGATTCATATTTATCAAGGTGTGTGATACAGTAACAAAGAACTGCCATCTTCCAAGTTATAATGTCTGTAAACACTGAGAAGTGTTTATCCTGACCTGTCCATGGATAAAAATTGATTTCAAGTTTTAGTTGTAATTATAACAGTAAAAAATCATTACTGTTAGCATAAGCTTGAAAATGGTGGGAGAACTATGTGCATATAAATACCCTGGAAAATAGGGGACCCCTTGCCAAGTACTTGCATTTCCAAGAGTACGTAATAGCTGTGAGAGAAGCTTGTTTTGGCTGTTGTTAATGGCTGTTACTCAAAGAATGAGTGTTCATGCCTATAAAGCTTCTGAGAAGCTGCAATAGTATTATTATTTAATCTACTCTTTACTGCCTTAGATTTTAAGTGTAGTGTTTAGCTAATAAAATGTCTGCTTTCCAGTTGATGGTGGAAGATGTGAGTGATAAATGAGATAGGTGTATTATCAATGAAGCATGAATGTGCAAACATCTATGCTGAATCTTGACATTGAAAGCAGATCATTTAATTCTTGCTGAACATGGATTTTTAAAGTCTTGGCTCCCTTGAGAAAACTTCTGCTGAGAAACCCCTAAGGTGAATCTTTCAGATGACAATCTCATTTGTATTAGGTACTGCTGTGATTTATTTTCTTCTGATTTTGAAGCATAGAAGGGCATGAATCTAGATGGTAGATTTCTGCGTAAGAATATGAATACCAAAAATTCCTCTGTTGTAAATTTATTTTGTGCAAGCACACCTTCTACCTACTAGTGTATTAAAGTGCCTCCAGGGAGTGTTTTTGTGAAAAAGATCTGTACTTCCTTACTCTTGGTTGTACACTGCATGTTGCAAAGTAGGCATGTTCCCAACACATGCAAAAAAGGGGGAAAACTGCAGAAGGTGAGATAATATGCTTAGGTTAGCAGACAGAATGCTCTTCTCCAACCAAGCACAGGGAAGTTAAACTGACAGGGAAGTAAAACTGTAGTGTTTTTGGCTGGATAGGAAAAAGGTGTAAGGTAATAATGGAAGAAAATACTGAAAAATCATGGATTTATAGATCCTTCTAATTGTAAGAGAATGATTGCCCAATTATGTGGTGATATAAGGGCTAATCCTTTGTAGAAGCCTCTCCTAACACTCTTAAGGTAGTGGGACATGCTGCTGTACACTTTGAGAAGATATTTAACTGGTTTATGAATGAAAGGCAGAAGACTTCATCTCTTGTGTAAGAGTGGATACCCATGAAGATAAAAATGTTTCAAAACAACTGCTTAAGACCTAAAGACAGAAATTGTCATAAGGCTGTATTTTCTTGTTGATGCATGCAAGGTATATGAGCAGTTTCTCTTCCTGAAAGAACCTTTCATTAAAAATGTTTTTATGTAGCCTGTGGAAAGTAGAAATTAATGTATTTTAGTCTTCTGTAACACTAAAGTTTCCTTTCTTCTCTGCTATTTTTTTTGTATTTCTCCACCCTGCTTCTCATGAATGGTAGTCATTGTGTGAAGCTAAGTCCTGTTCCCAATCTCATTTTAATTCTTTCTTGTAATCTTGGCCAAATGGCTTGTGGCTATTGTGCATGCTGAACCTATTAATGGTGGTAGCGGTCAAGGAACGCTGCAGTTCTGGAGCAACTGTTTTATGCCAGTTGCTCAACTTTCTGACACCTCTGCTACATATAGGTAGTATTTTCTAAAAGATCTGAAAAAGGTACAGATCTGTATTGAGCAACAAGTTGATTATCAGTTGATGTTGTTGAGATTTTTATGATACCAAGAAGGGACGTCAGTGTGATTGAAGAAAACAACAGTCTCTTTTAATTTCTTACTTCATGTGTGGGCTTTAATGCTGCTGTTTTGATTAAACTGCTTGTACTGATTAGAAGGCACAATCTCCATTAAAACACTGTGCAGTGCTCAGGGACATCCTAACACGCAATGATCTTTGCAATCTTTCTGAAATTGGCATTTATTTTTACTAAGACTTCTTTCAGTCTAAAATTCTTAGTTCACATATATGCATACCTCAGTTCACAGCAAGTCTGGTGCAGTGAGTCCTCCGTAATGACTGCAGGCAAACATCAGCTTGTTGCTGTTGCAGCACCTGTTTGAAGCATACAACCACAATGTAGGCTGTGATGCTTTAATGAAAATTCAGAGCTGATGAAGTATGTGTTAGTAGAGAAAGGGTTAATTTGTGACAGGAATGCATTTTTAATTTTAAGGAATAAATAAAGGAAACAGGTAGGTCACAACAGCTGGCCGAGAGCACTCAGAAAGACTTGCAGGCTCTTAGAGCAATTAATCCAGATCAAGAGAGGATTAACTTTGAAGTTTAAAATATCCTCCCTGCCTGAGGAGGGACCGGTTTAAAGTGCTCATGAACGGGGTAGATAGTTGATTTGCAAGAGTGGGAGTTAATTTATGGATATCAAATCTGCCTTTTTGACTTTGCAATTTGAACTTTTAGATCTTTATCTTCTGAAGTAGATCAGTAGCCTTCTTGAGTATGGAGTGAAAGAAATCACACTTTATTTTTTGATAAGTACAGATCCTAAGAAATATAAATTACTTGACTTGATGTTGTATCTATTACCAGAGCCAGAAGTTCTAGGAAACTTGATCAGCAGAAGTTGGAAAACAAAATAGACTGCATGTGCATTAGTATATCTAATATATTAGTATTAGTATATATTAGTATATCTAATACCAATTTCTGAAGATTGTGGAGGTTTTCCCTCTGGAAATAATAAAATAACAATAAAGGTGTTTTTTCTTTTTAATCTGAAAAATCATTGAGAGACTGATTTGCATTATCACATCAGCAAGAGTAAGTGACCAGTCAAATGGAAAATACAGTTTTTCAACTGACTAGTTTCAGTTTTGAAAATTATATTGAGATTTTTACACTCAAAGTATTTTGATGGGAATATACTTTTCTCAATCCTTGTCAGTATCTGGAAAACTTTGACTTTTCTATTATTGTCCACTGTCGTAGCAATAAGCGTTCCCTTATTGTGTCTTCATGCTTTTTAAATATCCTCCTTCTCACAAAGGCAGAAAGTGAAGCTATTAAGAAGCAGCCCTCTCATAAGCAGGGTGAACTGAATCTTGACAGCTTCTCCAAACAGACTGAAAGTTTTCCAGTCTATCTTCCTACACAAACCAGGTGTTTTGTATTTTTAACACAAACATAAAAGATATTTGTAGAAATCTCCTTCATGTGTCTTGAGAAATTAAGTTCACTGCTAACTGTGATGCCCAAAACTTCTAATGCCAACAGAAAATTGGGAAAAGGTAGTGTCCGTACTCTGTATTGTTACAGTTCAGTGTGTGATGTCAGTGTAGAACTGAAGATGACTCTGATATTAGGGGCATGATAGCACGTTTCTAGTATGACACAAAGTACCGCAACAGTCTTGAGAACATTTTCAACATCTCTTCGCAAGACGGCCACAGATGTGTCATTGTGCTAGATACTGACAACCTTGGTAAAGGAAATGGAGAAGACATTTAACTTGGATTATTGTAGGACGGTGTGAGAGATGGAGGGCTCTCATCACAGCCGCATCCAGTGAAGAGCTCTATGTCAGCAAACTGTTTCTAACAAAATCAAGTAACAAGAGCGCCAACAAAATGGAACACTAACTTGGAAGCTTTTTTGTCAAGGTGGAGATTTGGGTGTGGAAGAAGAGTTTATCTCCTTCAAAACGACAAGGAGAGGGTATAAGGTTCAGAAAAATTGTGAGTGGAGCCAGATGGTCAAGAGCTCAACAAGATCTCAGAGAAACAGAGCCCTATTCAAAACTATGATCTAATATTGCTACTTTTTCTGTTGTTGTTTCTGTAGGTATTCATTTGGAGTAGCATTTTGTCAGTTAGATTTAAATGTTCATGTTTGAGCATCTCTTTCAGCAAGTGATGGTTGGGTAATGTGGGTAATGTCGATTGTGTTTTATTACTATTGCTCGAGTCTAGACTTATCTTTAAGTACATGTCATGACATGCTTTAGAATCTGGTCCCTTTGTTCTTCAAGATATTTCTGCTCTGAGCATGCAAAGGGTCACGGGGTCAGGACCCAGCTACCTGTGCTTGTGAAGCAGAGAATGGGAAAGGATGAGCTGGTGCATGCTGAATGTCTTGCTTATGCTGACTTGTAATGCAGGTAGGCTGCCTGCGTGTCCACATCAAGAATTAGACCATACTCCTGGAAAGTATTGAGCAAAACCCATGGACCTGCATAGATTCATTGCCTCTGAAGTGTGTATCCTAATGTGCGGTTGTAGCCAAGTGTCAATGAATGCAAACCATAATGAATTCAGGAATCTGACCTGCATGGGAGCGCTAGGGAAGTGATTTTTCAGAGCAGGAATTCCTCTGCTTTGCCAGGAAAGCAGAGATGAGGGCTAGGCTTAGGATGGGTCTGCTGCTCAGTGTACTCATTGAGGTGGACTCGCCTTTCTGTGCTTCAGTGTAGGTTTAGGGAAGCAGGATCTTTTGAGCAGGACTTCCAGTGGAGTCCTCCTGGAAGGTGGTGGTGGGAGCTTGGCTCAGGACAGAGCTGTAGGTGCACACATGAGGAGCTAGGTAGACAGTGTGCTCCCCTCTGAGATAAGGGTGAGGGCTTTCAAAGCTGGAATTGTATTGGAGAGCTCATGGTGCAGTGTGGAATTTAAGGGTTGTTATTGCTAGGAATCATGTTATAGAAAGAGTCTTCCTGTATGTTAGTAAGTGGATGTCCTGCTGTAAGAGAACTAGAACACGGTTCATGCTTCTGGCAAGATCCAAATGAATTTTTGTCATTTTAAAGCTATTTTTTCTTTTCAACATAAGATGAACTGAAGACTTTGTGCAACTCTAGGACTTCTTTTTTAATGTCAACTGTTAGTGCGTTGAGTGATATCTTTACCACCTACTGAGGTCTGAAATTCTGCATTGACTTTTTTTTTATGTTGTTTTGGAAAACAGCAGGAGTGCTTTTCTCACAGGTTGAAGTAAAGAAGAACAACTTGATGTTTGTAATAATCAAACTGACTGACTTAGGGTGAAATAGCAATTCATTCAGCACAAGCCAAAACCAGGAGACATAATTATTTAATGAGATAAATAATTCCAATTCATGAATACAGATTCTTTTTCTTAAAAAGAAAATTCTGCAAAACTTGGCCTGTCTCTCAGATTAGCCCCTGGCTGGTTAAATTTCTTTGGCATAAAGTCAACTCTGACATTAGCTGATGGTATTTCTTGAAGAAAAAAGAAGTGCGGGGAAAGCGTATTTTCTTTTGCACTTGTGTTTTTGTATGCGTACCTCTTCCATGTCTTAGAACAACGTGCTAAACAGGTGGTACTTAGTCACTTTCTGTACCTGCTGATTATATGCTTTGATCTGAAATTGATTTTAGTGTTCTTGGCAGCTGAAGTGTTTTTTTAATCCATTGATTAAAACCTGCTTAATGAGCACTTATAATGACATTGACATCACCAGAAGAAGACTATGTTGATGAAATCATGATGTGATGCCTGTAAACCCAAAATAAACCTTCCATGCAAGGCTTCAAGCTATTTTTTTTTTTTTTGAGGTATACTTTAGTTTCATTCTTGCTTTGCATAGTGAAGTATGATATTTCCTTGCATTTTGTCAGCATGTCAATGTTCAAATAGCTGCTTTCTTATGGGGAATTTATATCCTGCCTGGCTTGCTAGAAATTTGTGTGTTAAGGCTATCTGAAATAATATTTTTCTTAACCACCTCACTTAGTTGTCACAAAACTGATAGTTTGCCGTGTGAACTGTAAGCAGCTAGAAAATGGATTCTTCTCTGGAATGGCAACTGTTTGTGTGTGGTGTTGTTTTTGGGGGGTGGGGAAGGGTCGTCGTGTTGCTCTCTGAATTCCTTTCCTAATGACAGTATGAGTAGCAAGAACTAGTTACAGTAAGGTTACAAATTAATGGAGAAAGACAGACTGTGAATTGAATTCTGAAATTCTTAATTCTGAATCTGACCATGACAAAACATTTGAGTGTTGCTGCTTAGGCTTTCATTCAGTTGTGTTCAGAATAGCTCTCCTGTCTCTTAAACTGAAGTGAGAAGTTAGTATTTCTATTGTCCCTGTGACTGTTCTGTTGTGAAATAGGAGGAAAGTATTTTATAAATTTTGCAGTACAGGATTAAGAAGTCTAGATTTTAAGTAAACAAAGTACCTAAATGTATGTAGGCTCCTGTGATTTCCGAATGCCCTCTGCCTCAGCCTTACCCCCACCCTCTTGGTAAAGAAGAATCTCTTATGATTCCTGGGCAGATGCTAGAAATGTGTGGTCTTTTTTCTTTTCTTTTTTTTTTCCAATGATCAGTACTATAGATGCTGTTTCTTTTTAAGTATTCAAAGATGAGTTTTTATAACTGCACCTTCTTTTTCTTTCTTCTTGGCTTGGCATGGGAAAGGTTGATTTTAAAATATAGGTTAGAGAACTACTAGTTAAACTGTAAAACACTGAGAAGCATGTTAAGGCATGACACTATTGCACAGTTAACAATCATTCTGGTTTTGGCTTGTTGCCTCTAGAGACATACTAAAAAGACAGAAGAAAGGGGTGTGAAGCAAGCATTTTAGAGCTTATGGTTCACAATAATTGGCCATACCAAAGTAAACATGGATATGTTTATATCATGGATTGAAAAAAATAGAAAGCCTCCAATGACTCTCAAGCTCCAAGAAGTTCATAGCAAAAACACTCTCAAAACACAAGATGCTGTTATTCATGAGATACTTTTGCCTGCCGTTCTCAGGGACACAAACTGCCAGACATACCATCTGTCATGCAGCCGTTTCAGTGTTTGGCACTGCCAGGAGTGTTTATGCAGCTTGGAGAGGGTGCAGCAAGGGGTGAATGAATGCTAGTGAATGCTTGAAGCTTGGTTCTTTCTTCCTTAGAAGAAAGTGGAAATTGTATGCATTACAGGACAAAGTGATAAATATCTTACCTTAGAAGGCTCTCGACTGAAGTGTGTGAACTTTGGAGTTTTTGTTTCCTTTTTTTTTTCTTTTTGGTAATTTTTTTTGAAGACTCCACAATTTAAATATATACTTGGAGTATTTTTAAAAATTTGTTATGGAAAATGTTTATAATCTCTAATGAATATTGTAAACATCCATTAGTTTGACTACAAAATAATCCGATATTTAACATGTGGCTGGGAAGTATAAATGCTTAAGTGCTATAAAAAAGTGAATATATCAGGGAAGCATTTAAGCTTCATTTACTTCCCCCTGCCACCTTACTTTAATTTTGAGAGCATCCTAAGAAATCGTAGGCACTCTGCTTGGTACTGCTGGTAATGTGACACCAAATTTTGCCACCCCAAACTTAGGTTGCAAAATTAAATTTTGTCTGTGCTAATCAGTCAGCTTCAGATGCAGAAGGAGACACCTCAACTCATCTTTGATATTGTTATAATTCAGTGCCTGTGAAGCAGATGACCTCCTTTAAAAGCCGTAGTAGAGAAGACCCTCTAGTGAGCCAATCCTCAGGTCACAGGCAAGGAATTACTGATTTTTGTGTTTCCAAATAAAGCCAATTACCCAGTAGTTTTATAGCATTGCATCTTCTCATTAAGGTACTTTATAAGCAATCAATGCAGCAATCCTGCATTATCTAAAAAAGTTCTAAAACTTCTAAAAGTTTTTCCTTCATGATGTTCCCACTCTAGTGGAGTTCTAAATGTTTTAACTTGAATGTCACATCTGACATTCTGGCATTTAAGAAGTTGGAAGTATTTTGAGATCATGGTATAAATCATGGTACAAACTATTAGCTAAAGGTTATTGTGAGCATTTTTGCACTTTGACACTGAAATTAACTTATTGGATTGTATCATTGACAGTCTGCTCAGACAACGGAGCAAATTCACTTTCTTCAGAGTATCTCCAGACTTAAAAACAGAGTATCCTGTCTACAGACATTCTGATTAGGAAAGATTTTTAGAGTTGTAAAGAAAATCTTTTCTGTTTTAAATTCAGGTTGGAAACACATGTTCTGCTGGAGAGAACGCTAGGGTAAGTTCAACAGCTGTAGGTTTGCAGAATATTTAATCATAGAAACATCAGAGTTGGAAGGGACCCTTAAAGCCCATCCAGTCCCACTCCCCTGCAGTGCACAGGGACACCTACAGCTGGATCAGGTTGCTCAGAGCCCTGTCCAGCCTGGCCTTGAATGTGTCCAGGGACGGGGCATCCATCACTTCTCTGGGCAACCTGTGCCAATGCTTCACCACCCTTATCATAAAAAACTTTTTCCTTATGTCCAGGGTAAATGTCTCCTCTCAGTTTGAAACCATTTCCCCAGTTCTGTCACAGCAGACCCTGCTAAAGCATCTGTCCCCTTCTTTCCTGTAGGACTAAAACAGTGAAAATGTGAAGTAGTCTTCCCAGCTTTTCTGGGTGTTTTTGTTATTCCTTGTAGGTAAGCAGCTATTAATAAATGTTTGTTTTTGTTGTTCTTTACAATCATAACGATAAAGTGACATGAAAACAGGTCGCAATGTGCGTGCTGAAGGCCCAGGACTGGAGTCAAACATTCCACAGCAGTCTGCAAGATCAGGATGTTTGTAGTCTAGCAGTTTGCACAGTTTTTACTGGAGTCTATCCAGATGCTTGCATGCAGAGAATTATTGCTCAATGACAAATTGCAGTGATACAATCTAGTGTGTCGTGAAATTTCCACTGTAGTATGGTCATGTGCCAAGGATAATACCTCTTGGGTACAATAAAAGAAATGACGTATTTTGGCCTCAAAGATAGACGGACAGCAACAGCAATTTTCTGTCATCTTGGAATCTTGACAGCTTCTGTATTCCTAATCAGAGATGATGAGCATTTTCATTAGTTTGTGCTAGGATTATAATAGTAAATGCTGACACCATCCTTCAGTGTCTGTAAAATATCCATATTCCTGGGAAGAGGCGCCTTGGTGTACGTGCACATCTGGGCTATCCATACTGAGTTGTGGTTCTGCGAATTTGGTGTAAACGTAACACTTTTTCCACGAGCAGTTCAAACAGCATCTTGAAACTTGCTTTGTGAGTGTTGTCCTCAATATTGGGGTCTGGCCATGTGCAAGATCAGTGCAAAAGCTGAGGACTGGATTTTTTTTCCCCTGCATTCATCATCTGTGTATGCTGGAGCTAGTTTCTTTGCAGAGCTGGGACTACTTTTTGCCATTAATGTTCAGGAACTCTATGTACTGATAGTGCTCAGCTGAAAACTGAGTAAATCCAGGTTTGCATAATACTTCCAAAAGTATTCTAACCCACTTCTGTGGTGATATTCCCAAGTCTGAGTAGTTCTTTTGGTGACTAACAACTACCAGCATTAATTAACAAGAGGAAATGATATCTGTTATGCAGGGACTAGTGTGCTCTGCTATCTAACAGCTTCTATTTGAAATCTTGTCCTTCTGTAATAGTACATTTTCAGCTGTATGAATACAATTTCAGAGTTTGTTAGACTCTGAGAAGCAAGTGCCCACTCATTCCTCTCCCAGAGCTCTATGCAGGAGAGCTCTTGTTTCTAACCACGACAAAGCTATTAGAGCTTTTCAGTGGCACTAACCCATTTCTACAGTAAGTGCAGCATGGGTGATAGTACAGTGTGGTTATTTCATGAAGCTTTGCCTAAGCCTTTGGGCAAATTGCAGGATTGTACAGAACATCTTATGCTGAAGTAGGTATGTAGAATTTTCTGCTTTACAAAGTCAGCTTAATTGTTTGGCACATTTGACAAGGTAGCTGAAAGAATGCAATTCTGAATCCAAGACTGGTGCAGCAATGAAAATGCATCTGCTGCATTTAAAATCAAGGCTCTTCACTCAAGCCCTTCCTGCTGCTGGGGGTTTTCAAGGCTGAGGCTTCAGCACACACACTGTTGACAATGAGAACTGGAAGTGAACCAGGCACTGAAAATCTCATGTTACTCAATATGAGATATCATATTAGCCAGAAAGATCTTGCATCAAGTGTTTAATAGCTTTTTGATGAACTAGCCTTAGAGGTGGCAATAGGAGTAGATTTCCTATAGTTTTTTCTCTCTGACTGCCTTTGCAGTGGAATCTGCATGTAAGAAATGAAGCTTGAAAGAGATGTGTGAAAATGATTTAGCCTAAATGAAGTATATTTGTTGTATTAAATGTTGTATTCTTTTGCTCTTTTTGTAATATAGATAAACACTCTCGATGCAAACCACATTTTTTTTTTTTTTTTTAAACGAAGTGGAGGGATCTCATAACTCTCAGTTTCAAGACCAAGTGAGAATTCAGTTTTCTTGAATAACTGGATATATGACATCTGGAATTTCAGTATCAACATCCAAAAGGAGCCCACAGATGATTTAATTTGCTTGTATTCTTTGTAAATGCTTTTTATTTGGCAGTAAAATAATCACAGGAACAAGGATTAGTTTGTGTGTTTTGTGAAGAGATCAAACTCGGCATTTATTGCATTTCATGGTTTTGTTGGAATGCCACTGACATTACGAAACAAGTCAAAAAGGCTTAACTTACAATGGCAGTCAAAGTCTTAATGCCGAAAGATCTTTGATTAGAAGAAGAGTTTTCTCCTGGGAAGGGTGATATGGGAAAAGAAAGTGCTAGTGGCATTCAGTTCTCTGTCAACATTTCAATTATGCAGCTTAGTGGCTTTAGTCACTGTAGGTAAGTCTTGCTATGTGCATAGCTTTTGTCTACTTCTGTTACATTACTTTGCAGTCATCATATACTGACCAGTGGGCAAGGTCACACTAGTACAGTAAGTAGTGTTAGTATGATTTAAAAAAAAAAAACAAAACCAGAAGGGCTTGTAGGCTTTATTATGCCTTTTTTTTTTTTTTTTGACACTGAAGGAAAAACTTAGGGTGAGTTTGTAGTAGTTGGCAGGCATGTGATTACAAGTGTTGTGTCAAATCTGGCATACGCTGCTACTTCATGTATTCTCTTCCTATGTGATGAGTTTTATCATGTATTGGTTTGAAAAGTGATACCTCAGTGTGGCTTGGTCTCCTGGCTGTATTTGACACAAAATATTGGCTGACATGGCTTGTGAGGAAAAAGTAAGTACCTTAGGTTTCAAGGGCTAGCTCTGTTTATATGGAGATGGTGATTATATGTTCTTAAGCCATTCACCTTTCTTGCATGATGCACCAGCATACAGGTAGATTCTCTGCTTGGTGTGAAGTTCAGTGGTCGCTGTAAGAGTGCCATAAACAACTAACAGAAAACAAGCCTATCCATCTTACAGCACATTTCTTAAGTAGTCCTATCTGATTCATGTCTTACAGTCCTAAAAGGCTGAAAATAACAACATTTAGACCCAGTAAATACATTACTATGATAAGTAAGAAATGCAGTTTCTTACTAACAATTCAATGTTATTAATAACATGGAGTTCAGTAAAGATGTTGTTGCAGAAATCCGTCAGAGTAATGGAAACTGTTCAAAAGTTGGAGGTGGGGGAGAAAAGGAGAATAATGATGTGCTTTTTTTTTTTTCAAACAGCTTAGAGAAGTCAATGTAGTCATTGCAGTGTCACAGGCACGTAAGACTTCTGTTTTCACAGACTGCCTGGGAGTTGCTTGTAGCACAATGCGTTTTCTAATTCGTATTCTCCCTTAACATGTATATTTCTTCCTAAGTTCATGTACTAGAAGTATTGCTAAAGCAATGCAGAATTTCCAGTAAATGGCTCACTTCCATCAGAGAGCCCATTTCAATTTGCTGTAAAATGATTGCATTAAGATCCTTAAAAATGCTTTAATTATGTAGAATATACCATGCAAGTGGCAAAGACTTGGAGGTCTGTTCAGGAGATCAGTAAGTATCTCTAATCTAATTCATCTTTGTGATATCTTGATGCCTTTATGAAGCAAAAGGATTTCTCTGCCTATGCAAAAACAGTTGCTTAGAGAAACAGCCAGCTTTGTCATAGCAAAAGAGCTGTGGCCCTGTGCTTTCCCTGTGCTGGCACCTCAAACCTGGCTGCTGCAGAGAGGTTAGTGTGCAGGCAGAGGCAGCTACTGCTGGGGAGGCAGAGCTGCCCCGAAGCAGTGCTTAATGCCCAGCCCATCCCACTGAGATATCTCTTTGGTTTGCTCATTATTGCCCTCAATTCCCTTTCCTCTTCCTGCTCCTGCCAGGAGAGCAGCCAGCCCTGGTCCTGTATTCTCGTGCAGGTTTGCTTCAGTTACAGAGAAGTCCTGTGATACTGTTTGTGTCGGTTGCTCAGTGGCTGATGTGAAATGAGTTACTAATCTTTTTACTTCCTCAGAGGCAGTGATTACTTCACAGCTGACATTACATGGAGTAAATAACATAGCTGAGAGCTGTAGCAGCTGAATGACTGAGCAGGAAAACTGTGCGTGCTTTATTGTTCAGCACAGAATGACAGAACCAGAGTATGGGAACAGTACTCTTGCCTTTCCTTCTCAGTGCTAGCAGAGGAGCTCTGCTGTTGGGATGAGGAGCCTTGCACCTTTTTCACCAGAACATGCATACAATCTAGCAGTCAGAAGCATAGCAAACAACCCCTCAGTCTGTAGATGGCATCATACATACTGGCACCAGTAAGGATATTTCCACGTGGTATTTCACAGCCTCTCTTGCAGGATATTTCAATAAGAGGGATAATCATTGTTTTGGGCTGACCAGTTTAATATGCATTTGTTACAGCATGAATGACCAGCTGCAATTTCCTGTCATTACCTGTAGTTTCCCTTGGATTTATGTAAATTTTTTTTCCATTAGCCTGCTTTCTAAAGACTTTCCAGGAAGCAAGTCTGTGTGCATCTGTCTGTACTTCAGGAAAAGAACATTTAAGACCTATGAGGAACTGGGGGGGAGGGGAATAAATCTAGACACTTGTAAAACAGCCAAAAATCCATGCAAGTTTGTTCAGGGCAAAGCACTGCTGCCATTTGCTAATAAATATTAAGGAAGGATTCTGAAGGGTTTTAGATAAACTTGGTTGTTTTTCAGTAGTACATAAGAATATTTTTCTTGGCAGTCGCACTCATCCTCTCCTTTCAGATCACCTTTTTTTTTTTTTTTTTTTTATCTTTAGACAAATATCTTTGCTACTTCAACCTAGCTACTTATTGTGTGCTCTTCTAGCAGTTGTTGGCATTTCTTGCTACAGAAGTTAGTAACATTATTAAAACTTCCCTCAGTTACTCACTCTTACAAAAAAGTATTGCTCTAATTTTCTCCCTACTTTGAGGTTTTCAGTGATTCACTTCTCTCTGGAAGAATTGCTTGGTTTGATCTCATACTTAAATGGCTCTGCATTTCTCATAAGTTCACGGAGAGCTTGCTGGCTGCAGCAACGGGCCGATGTTAATTTTGCATTTGAACTGGTTACAGTGCACCAGCCACGTGTTAACAGAGGTGGTTGTAGGAGTCCTAGTGTTGTCTTTTTGCAAAGAATGTTGACTTTTACGTGGTGGTGTGTACAGATCAAGTGATAGGAGGCCTATTTGTGCACACAGTGTTGGTTACACACAGACCATACAGCGCAAGGCCTCTGTGCAGTCGTAAGGCCTTCCAGAAAGGCTTCCAGCTTCTCGCAGGCCTTGACAAAGTTGCTCACCTGCAAAAACTCTACCAGTAGAAACTTGTTTGAAGGAAAGGAGGTCCAGATGGCTCTTGTGTAAATAAGGGGAGACTTTGTCTGAAAGGTTGTTAAAGGGAGAGAAAATTAGAAGAGGGAAAGTAGGTGTTTTAGCCTGTCCTCAGTTCTGGGATTGTTTGTACAAATATGAGAAAGTTGTCTGTGAGAAATTGAATACTGAGAATTTTACACTTCTGACTAAATGGATTTAATTAAACTATTTTATTGCTATTTCTCCCTGCTCACACAAACACTTACTCAGTATCTTTATGTGGCTGTTAAAGGGTCATTAGTGTAGAAAAGAAAGCTCATGTTTTACTCCCCTGACTATTCAGAAAACTGACTAGAACTAGAAAAAAAATTCCAGATTTCTGATGTGCCCCCAGGCACTGGGGATGTCTAAGTGAACAACTTACAGCAGTCTGTTGGCTGCTGTCCTTGGTTATCGTTCATCTTGCTTATGGCTGTCCTAAAGGAACTCTATTCATTACTGCATTTTTCCAGGATTTACTGGAGAGAAGATATTTATTATCTCACAGTCTTCTTTTACCTTTTTAAAGAACAACTTCACCCCTCAATAAGGTTCTTTTCCACCTAAGCGATCTTAGCTTCATTTTGAACAGAATAGTGTTTGCTACTTTGACCTGCTCAAGGAAGTGTCTCTGCTGTGTGAATATCAAAACACCCACAGCTTCCCACATCAGTCATAAGGCAGAATATCAGGCCTTACTTTCCAGAATCTCAGTACTAGATCACCATATTCTTTCAGCTCCAGACAATGTTGAAATGGCTTCAGAATTTCCATTATGTCTGTATTTTTGATGGTAGGTTTTCATGCCTACAGAGTAGGGAAGAGAGATGAAAAGTCCTTGTTCCCATCTTTTTTTCTTAAAAGAAAAAAAAAGTGAATTTTGTCTTTATTTTCTGTTGAAGGAACAAAAACTAATAAAAAAAAAATGTGTAAATGCAGTCTTATGGTAGGTCTCTAAATAAAATATTGACAAACTGATTTACCTGTGTTTGGCATTGTGGTTAACTGATAGTGAACTTTTAGACATTGTCTGGAAAAATTAGGTAAGATATACACGCTCTGAAAGCTGAGTTTATTCAATGTCTTCTAGTAGCAAATTAGCTCTGTCTCTTTCTACAGGTGTAAGTCCCTTCTCTTTTTGGGTTGTGGAGTAGGCTTTTTGTGCCATTGTCTTTGGACAGCTGTACACTGCAAATACCACGTTAGCTGCTTTGGATTTGAGCTTCTAGACTAGCTTCCTTTCGCAGATCTATTCTCATTTTTTGTTCCTGCTTATCTTGCATATTTTGTATAGTGCAGGTGGCCGGGCAAATGAGGAATAGCTTG
>VXAV01000742.1:348375-361971 GCA_013399715.1 Alectura lathami | reverse complement strand
AGAAATGATGCAAGACAGTCTCTTGTGGGAGGGTTTTTTTGCTGTCATTTGAACTACATGTAACAAGAGTCCCAGGGGAAAAAATACAGCGCTTCAAAAAACATGTTCACTAAAGTACTTGGTGTGATTCAGCATTACCTTGAAAGCCAGGAGAAAAAAAATTCTCAAACATGCAGGGGAAGAGAGGGAGGTACACAGTAGCATGGTTGTATCCAGACATTTGAGAAAAATGTCAACAGCTTCACACTATAGAAGTCAGCTAAATATAACGTAATGCTCACATTAAAGAATAACAACTATGGTGTATTCTTTATTTTATGATGGGGATGTCTACAAGTTATACAGAAGGATTAGACCACTGGCTGCATTTAATATTAAAAAATGTAACAAGTACAACAAGGTGAAGCACTTTGTCTATACGTGCACAATCTTACTGCTTGCATCCCATGGATGAAAGTACTTTTATCTGTTGATGTTAAAAAGAATCATGTAATTTCTTATAGAATCAAAGTAAACTTAAAGAAACACCTGCTCTTTATTGAACACTCCCAAAACCTCTAGGCTTGAATGGAGATGTAATTAATAGCAAGCAGGAAAGAGGATTTCTCTTAATCTGATAACTTTCAGCCGTACACTAGCAAACATGGACATTGCTGTTTGGGCAGAGGGTGAAGACAGCTTTTATGTCTCTGAAAGCATGTTTTACTGTGGTAATAACTACTGCCTCATAATTTATTTTTTTAAATGAGATTTTTTTTTTTAAATCCTCTGTGTTTATTCCCAGCTATAGTCATATTATGACTGATGTTTGGATGGTTGTTCTCTGACAGGCAAATATATGGCTTGAATGTTAGGGAAGCAGTAGATCTTTTGACAGCAAATCTGTTTTTCTCAGATCTGTGAGTTGTGTTCAAACAAATGGCGTTCTTTTAAATGATAGGTAAAGTAAAATAGTGCCTTAAAAGTTAGCTTGCTTCTGGGTAACTGTTGTTTCCCATGTGTGTGCACGTGTACTCTGCGTTCATACGCAGACTCACATATACCATGTACATGGTGTGGAGCTCTGGGAGAGCAGTCCCTGCAGACCCATCCTTGTGCTCTAGGCCCTCTAGGTGTTCCCACAGTCATCTCAATAAATGTGCATGTATTCTGAACTTAACTCCTGTGTTCTCAAAGGAGATGGGGAAAAGGCCTGCTCCTAGTTTCTTTGCGCTGGAGTCAGTATCTAAGGAACTTCAAGGGGAAAAAAAGGAAAGGCTAATGTCAGCTTGTAGATGCAACTCTTCAGATTGCATCTGTGATTACCTGTCTGAAGTAGCTATCCTATTGCTGCAACTTTTTTCTTTAACTCTAGAAAATGTTTTTCCTAAGTCAAATCTGGAACTGACATCGAATTTTCAGTCAAAAATTGCTTTAATCCAGAACTTACTCTGTGAAGGAATGAAGTAAAACTTTGTGCTGGTTTTCCCCTTGACTATTGGAAGGCAATCTATAGAAGCTGGCACTGCCCTGGTTTGAAGAGCCCTGTAATTTTTCCTCATGCTGGGGTTTTGGCTTTTTGCCAGAATGCTTTTGGAAAGACTTTAATCCACTCTTTATTTTTCTGAAGATGAGGTTGATTCAGCATCTTTCTCCCTGAAAGTCACAAATAGTCCAGGTAATTTCCTAAACAAAACTTTATTTTTCTCTCAAGTAGTAAATTATTCCTGTATAGACATTGAGATCATGCTTCCTAGTATTTGCCAGTGTAGGGGTAAACACTGGATCCTTATAAATTGGTGATAAATTGGTGATAAATCAAAGACGGGGTAGAATTTTTTTTTTTTTAAGTGGTTAGAGAATTACTTTATTTTCCTAATGAAGCTTGGCAGTTCTGTAACTAAGTGCTGACTCTGAGTTACTCTTACTGCTTTGAGTAGTAAAGACTTGAATGGAGATTCAGAAGTGACAAAAGCACCTCACATCAACACAAGCACACAAACTTTTGATAATAAGGTATCAAGATGATACCTTAATAAGGTGATCAAGATGATGGTCAAATATAATTCTGTCATCACAATGTTTGTCTCTTGTTTCAACTCAGAATAATGAATAACTGCTACAAAAATACTGAAATCTAAATGACATTCTGAGCAACTTTCTGATACTTAGCTGGCTTCATTTATGAGAACAAGATGTTTGAATTCGTAACGTGTTCTTAAAGATCCTTTTTAATAACAATTGCAGCTTTAATAGTTTGAAAGTAATCAAGAACGTGTTGCTCACATCGTATTCTTCCTCTGTGTGCTTTTCTGGTTTGAGAAATTCTTATGGTCTTGCCTTTATTTAGCATTCCTAAAAGGTAAAGTGATTTTTCTTTTCCTAAACAGAAAGCTGTGATCTGAAATACTTTCTATATTAGCATTATAGGAAAAAAAACAGCATACATATTTTTTTTTTCCAATTGCCTTGTGGTGACATTGGTCATTTAATTGTGCTCATCAAATATCAATGACTTTCCCTGCAGGCAATCTTGAACGTAGTAGCTATTAGAACTAGCTATCTGTTGATATTATTCTTCTCTAAAGTAGTATTTTGATAAAGCATTCCTGGGTAGGCAATAATGAGGAAAAACTTGAACTAGATTTTTTTTCTAAATTTTAAAAACACCTAAGTTTAGAGTGGTCAGTTCAGAAAATTATATGTGGATAGGCTGGAAAACTAAAAAGAAATGTTTGCATGGTTCTTTTGTTGTTCTTTTGCTGTTGGTATTGTGCAGGTTTTAATTATTATTATAATTTTCTGGGTTTTTTTGTTTGTTTTTGGTTCTAGCTCTTTATTCATCAGACTCTGGGTCTAAGCATTTGCTATGTTTATCCCTTAATCCTGCTGTCTGGGTTTGTTTATCTAAGACTTAGTGTAGAGCAAAGGTGGGTAGTTACAGGTAGTAAACAAACCTGACCCTCAGTCGGTGCAAGAATACCTGAGAACAAATTTCTGTACCTGCACCAGTTAGATCTATTCTGAATTCATTATGTTGGAGTTGGACTCCACGTTCCCCATGCTGTTATGAGACAGATAAAACTGTTATCTCCACCTTTATGCAGTTTGCTTTCTGATCTATCAAACAGGGAGAAAGAGCAGCTATGTATCACCTTCAGATAGAACCTCACTTAAAGACCATATTTCATCTTTCAATTAACTAAAACTCTTATAATTGAATGCACTTACTGCTGGCTGTGTACAAACCTGGCCCAGTAAGGTTCTTGTCAGTCCTCCTCACCTTACAGAACATAATTCATGGATACCAGAAGCAGAGGGACTGGGTGAATGAACGTGACAACCACAAATGTCATAAGTGCTCCATCTTTCTCTGTACATGAAACCAATTTTTAAAAGTGTGAATTATATTAGGGATTTAATATGTTTTACTTAATTGTTGGTATTACAACTTCCATTAAGAGAATGTTCTGTTAGAGCACTGTAGTCTGAGGCTAGTTTTCTGGTGCTTTATCACCTTTTTTTTTTTTTTTCCCTCTGTTTGAAGAGAGTGCTGAAGCAGATAGCCTAGTTGTCTGAATAGTGACAGAAGTAATAGTTGTGGAAATCACAGATGTTTTCATTCACTGTGCTTTTTGTGTTCTGTACACACAGGGAAGGTATAAGGAAACTGTGGTGGGCTTGTCCAGATGTGCTGCTAGGAGACAGAGATCAAGTTTTGCCTGGTTTAAAGACCCACGCGAGGCCTTATTGATCATCTAAAATCCTGCTGAAATCCTGTTTTAATGTCTTAAGGATGATTTAAATGATGACTAGTTCAGGCCTCCTGTAAAGGAGGGGAAGTCTGTGACTCTAGAGTTTACTAAAAGACTATTTAACAATATCATGGAGCTGTAAGCAATAGGATTTCAGGGCTGCTGATGGACTCTACCCTTTTGAGAAATTGTAACTCAAGGAATTCTGTAAGTGAATTCTATTCACGCACACATGTATTTGGTTTTAAAACAAGCTTCTAATTTTAATATATTTTTTTTTACTACTGTTTGTGAAACATCCATGCAAGCAAGAGGCAAAGTAAATTTAAAAACAGTGTAACAGAAGTGCTGAAAACAAAGCTGTACAGAGTAACTTGTGTAACAGGCTGGGGGATTTCTACTTCCCCACAACCCTCAGCAGCTCACTTGTTCTGGTGCCTCCATCGCTGTCTACATATCCGTATAGCAGCTTGTGGAACAAATCCAGAGGGAAAGGTCAGACTGTAAAGCTGACAGCAATATTTAATGGTGTTCTGCAGTTGTTTTTGGCTGTGGTATGATTCCTCATATAGAGGAGACATAAGGTTGTCCCGAACGTGCTTTTTATTAAAATCACGTTTCATGACTCCAGGTGCAGCAGGTTTATGGAGTGATGTGGGTGTGTGGTCCTGCTCTAACCACGGGAGAGTACAAGTGCTCCAAGAACTCTGACTTGGCACCAGTGCTGCCATCAACTCTGTGTGATCTTGGGCAAACCACTAAACCTCTAGAGGTCATTCTGTCTATTCATACTGGCTAAAATACTGATTTCAGAATGGGCTGGGAGCCTTAATTAGCAGTCATTTGATTTCCTTGAGTTTCATGGAGGTGAGATGGTATGGAAGCTTTTTTGTTTTCCCTTTTTTAAAGAAAACACAAAACTATAAATATTATTCACCTGTGCTTCAAAGTTTTACTACTACTCTAGTACTGCTATATGTGAAAGATGCTGCATTCGCTTGCTGTGTCAAGAGTAGGTGTTTAATTTACGGTTCTGAAAAATGAAACACTAAGTCACACGTCTGTACAGTGTATTATTATTACAAGCTTTATATAGAATAATGCTATACTTGTCAGCTCACAGCTGGGTTATTAAAAGCAAGTCTAAATTTTGTGCACTGCTGTCAGGCACTTTGTGGTGTGGTATGAGTGCGGATTTTATTAAATTTCCCCCTTTAAGCAAAATATTTTTATGTAATTAGGGGTAATATTTTGCTATATTTTGCTTATCACCTTGGAGTGCTAACAAACAAATCAGGCCACATGCTTATTAGAAACATGGACTGATGGAAGGAAAAAATTGTGTGGGGGATATGCCAGAAATATTCTTCTGAGGCTCTGTATTCTGAGAGATTTTAATTGTAAGACTTGCTTTCTGAAATCATTGAGGTGGTGGATCAAGGTTGAGGCATCATTTAAGGGAGAGTAGTTCTAGCATACAGCGTGAATGGAGAGGGTTTTGGGTCTCCAAAATCAAAAATCTAAGTAGGTGGGCTATCTTTTTCCTATGTTCCATGAAGTACTTCATGAAGCAGAAAAATACATGTAACCAAATGGTATGTTAAGATCAAAGCATAAGAGGAAAGCAAAGTCATTACATCAGCATAGTGGATTAATTTCATTTGGTCTGTGCTAAATATAAATGTTATGTGCATGGGGGAGGGGGGTTTGCTGTTGCAATGCAGATTATTTTTTTTAAAATAGTGACTGTGAGACGTGCATTCTTTGTTTTTTTGCTTCTGTTTGCTTAGTTAACAAGATGTTGCAGATTGATTTACAAAATTGGGCTCCAGAGCATCAGTTTCAAATTCCCAGGAAGCCTAGCTCCTGTACAGGCTGCTATTTGTAACAGCTGTGGTTGTGCCATGTGTAGCAAATGAAAGCAATTTGGATGTAGGATTGCACTCTTACTCCTGTGACAACAGGAAGCTACAGCTCCAATTAGTGGTCAAGCCACACAGGAGCCATAGTACATTATTATAAGCAAACACAAGGTCAAGTGTGTTGCTTGGCCTTGAGGAGCTTAAAGCTGTAGGATGGACTGACAAAGTGTGGGCAAGAATCAAGGTGCTGCAGGCAGTAGGTTGACTAAATGTGGATGTGTTTGCAAGAAAACTGTTTTTCTGTTTTGCTTTATTTTTTCAATGGCAGTCATTCTGTTGACACTCAGGAGTTTCAGAGGAAGATGGAGGATGCTACAAAAAGCAAATGCTGAGAGAGGTGAGTGTTTCTTCAGCTCTTCTTGCTTGACGCAAGTGTCAGGGTCATCTATGTTGTCCAGTCTAAATTAATTAGACCAGCATCAGCTCCTCAGAAGGTCAGTTTGACCTAGTTTGACCTAGTGAGCTAGTGGTTGGCCACCCTGTCCAAGGCAGGGGGGCTGGAACTAGATGATCTCTGAGGTGTCTTCCAACCCAAGCCATTCTGTGATTAACAATTAGAATAACAATACTTACTATTGAGACATTTTTCAAATATCAAGAAGTTATTTAACTACTTATTATGCTTCATTAAATGATTCTTGATGAATTCATCAGCTAAACTAAACTTCGTTACATGATTCTTGCAGTATTCTTCAGAAATCCTGTGTTTATTTCTGTTTAAAATAGAAGGAAACTGAGGTAGAGAACTCCAGGTGGTTTGCTAATGGCCACAAACAGCACTTACTCTATGACCAGAACTGAGGGCCAGGTTCGCAGGGCTTCTGTTCTGGAATTAAAACCACTAGATCTGATTTTATATTTACTTTAATAATAAATTAATAAATAAAAAGTGTCACTTTTTTTCACAAAATCTTTAGTTTGACTACGCTAGCTACCCAAACAATGTCTGATTCTATTTAAACGTATTTTAGAATGAGATTTGACATCTTATAGAAATGGAAAGACAAGAATTTATTGTTTTTCAGACCAAGTTTTATTAGCCATGGTTTTGTCATTTGTAAGCTCTTTGGAATAAATATGCGTTTTAGAACTGTTTCTTAGGCTAGAAAAGAAATATTTCTTCTCTGTCAGGAACATTTCTGTAAAGTATGCATTTTTGACTCTTCCCAGTTTGTCACACAAATACATCCAATTTATTTGAAGACTTTCAAAATCCCAATGGCCAGATGAAAGCACTCAGTACATTGCCCACTTCCAGTGCAGCTGAATGATCTGCAGAACTGGTGGTATAAAATGACTGAGAATGAGCATCCCAAATCAGATTTTTCCTCCGCTTCCCCTTTCAGATTTTCAATTTGTTGGAAAAGTGGCAGGATTGAACTTGTGCAAACAGGCTGATGCCCTTCTGAGGGTGTCTGAAATGCACAGGGAAGAGGAATGAGTAAGGTACTTCTCCAGCTCTTAAGCAAATGCATCAGACCTCCTGGTATGTGCTTCCCCAGTCCCTGAGTGAGGTGGGGCAGAGGAGCACAGCAACAATTGTTGCCTGGCTCAGCCAACTTTTTTTTTTTTTTTTGTCTTCCAGCACACAGCAATGTGCCTCTTACTGAGGCTGTATTTAGAAGCAGAATTTAACCCATAAATGCAGGCTGTGTCTCTTACCTAGTGACTAGCGTTATCCTCTGGAGAAAAGAGCAAGCAGCCCGTTAAAGCCAAGTAATTTAATCTCAAATATTCAAAAGTATTTAGAAGTCTGTAATCTATAGAAATCCTATTGTTGTCTAGTTATCATGTTTTAGAGGACAGCACAATCATAAGCAAGCAGTGCTTAGCTCATGCTAACCTGTGTTGGGTCTTATCTTCCTGATTTTGATGGTTTCATTGCTGTTATTTACTTGAGCAATGTGATAGGCTGCAGTGCATGTACAGGATGGGTACCTCAGTGCATGTAACAAATTGTGATAACTAGAATATCATTGTGGTGCAGCACAAGTGGACAAATATGAGTGGAGCTTTCTCTTCTTGACTAGGCTAAGGCTGTGGTGTTCCTCCTGTTCAGACAGTACGTAGCTATAATAACTGAGTCCTTTTCAAAGAAGACAACAGTTACTGATTATTTAAAGGAAACTTGCTTAAACTGTTAACTCACTGCATATCTGGTAATGTAATGCACAGTACTAATTCTGCCCTTCTACAATACGTAAGTAGGTTAGACACTGTATCCTTTGCTCACCTGATATTATTAAGAGAGCACAAGTTAAGGCTTCCTCTCTAGTATGTCTTGCAGTTTTCTTTACCACAAGGAGTCCATCTGTAAGTGTTCTTGCTTGTGTATGTTCCGCTATTGGCCGTCATGGTGTATGGGCTGGATGCCTCTGCACTGCTGACTTCTGGAGCAGTCCTGGCAGGGCAGCACCTGCAGCCCACTGCCAACATGAGAAGGGGCAGTGGTGCTTCCTGCTTCCCTTTCTCCTGCTCTTTCCATTTTAGAAAGAGTTATGCAGACGGTGTTTTTTTTTTTTTTTGACTGGAACTAGGCTCTGCGTATTTTTTACAACATAATTTTGACTTTATGAATATGGAATAAATTGTTTGTATGATTCTGGTTCTACTGCTAAAGTCAGGCTTGCAGGACCAAACTGAATTGACTTGTTTTTTAAACAGCTACTTGAAAGACAATATGTGATATATGTGATATATATGACTGTGATATCATTTGCCAAGTGTTCCAGAAATACCTGGAGATGTTGCAAGGATTGATTCCAGGTGCCCTCGAGTCTGACTGGTTGAGTTTGCTCTGTTGGAGGCCTTTAAGAGCTGTCACTCCTTTAAGTCTGGTTGGATTGATTTTGAAGGCTATAAAGATCATCCTTAAAACAGATATAGGCCAGAAAATCTATTATCCTTAGAGTTCAAGGATGAATTGCTTCAGCACACATGGTGGCAAATGTAGGTTCCTTCTTTCATTACTTTTGAGGTTCCTGTCTGAGCAGCTGGAGATTAAGAGCAAAGCCTGCATTTCAATTCTGAATGGCAATGGATGTGTTTTTATGGGTCATGTATTACAGGTGAGCTGTGTTTCTAATGATTATGAGATTGGAGGATACTGCTTGCACAAACTGTATCTAACTTAGTCATCACTGCAGGTTTTATGAGTAGGAATTCCTTCAGTGCCTTAAAACATAAGGAGCAACAAGTGGTAAAGACAGTAATAAATAGTGACCGTTCAAACTTTACTATTTGAGTATGTATAGAGAGAAGTAAACTGAAGGGGAATTATCAAGCACTGACTGCCTCATGTTTTAAGACCACAGCAAAAGTGTGTGACACTTTAAAACCCTGATTCAGAAGAAAAGGATTTGCAGCTGGTTACACAGTGGGATGTTCCCCTGTGCCCTCCATTTAAGTATTAGCTGCCCACTTACAAAATAAAGTTGGTAGGCTTCTGCCCCCGTGAATGTGCAGGCTTTGATATCTTATCACATGATTTTTAAGGAAATGAGACAGAAGAATGTGTGAAAGCCTCCTTGGGGCATGTTTCATGATCTTTTGTGGCCTTGCAACCCTTTAAGGACAAGCACACAAAGGCATCCCCTCCCGCCTGTACCTGTGCTGAGTTAGGAAGTGCTGTCAGACCTGCACCCCTGGGGAGAGAGACCCAGAGGGCCAGGGAGGTGAAGGGGTGAAACACTACCAACAGCAGCCAGGAAAAAGTGATTGCCAGCTTTCTGCGAAGAGCTGTGCATGCATGTGCACCTGGGAGTGTGTTGGGCCCTGCCTTGTGCCAGCTCAGCTTTGGCAACTTTTTTCTTCAAGTCAACTGAAATAAATGGAGGGGGGGACAACCCATACACCAAAACTATAAATATTATCTGCATTTCTTTAAAGCATATTCTAGGGTTCAGTATATAAGACATTTCTTGTGTTTGTTCTTATTTTACTACTTTTTTTTTTCTCCTGACATTAGCACTGATAGTGTTTCCATATACTTTAATGAAGCCAGAAATATTTTGGTGTATGTAAAACATCTCATAAATGCCAGCACTTTGTAGCTTTTGTCTAGTAGATGGGAGCAGGAAAATGCTTGTCTCATTGTCTTAACTGAATGAAGTGCAAAATAAGCAATGAGAGGGTGGAAAAGTGAGGGGTGTTTAGGTATTTCCCTTTTTAATAATCTAAAGCTAGGGTCAATATCACATTGTAAAAGTCAGTCTGAGGCTGTTTATGCCTGACAGTGATGTAGCATCAAAGCATCTTTTGTAATCAGCAGAAATGGGCATAGTCATGGTGACCTAGGCAGGCCCTAGCAAACATACATGCTTGTTTCTCATTTGTCCTTTAGAGAGAGGTGCAGTGTTGGTTACCTGGGTGTTGTTTGTTGTACTAGGAGTGTCAGAGACTGCGTGTATCTTGAAAGCAATCTATTCAAGTAGGTTGTTTGTTCATCACCACCATGGTATTTGTGTACTGTTAGAATGATGAATATTAACCGATCCCTACTCCTACGTTCTGCCTTCGGAGTGTTTTGCCTTGCAGCTTCCTAAAGTTACTGCAAGCACATGCATCTGGGGGAGGGGTCAGTAAAGAGAACCCCTCTTTGTTCTCTTCCGGTTCTTCAGCTGGATTTCAGGCAGTCACCTTTTCCTCAAGGAGTAAATAGGATGTGCACCTTGTGGAGCATCTGCAGTCAGGGCAGCCTCTGGTGCTGGACAAAGGACTCAAGAATAATGCCAGGTACCTCCCTGTCCTGCTGCTTCCAGTAACAAGGTGGGAGAAAGTACCTGGCACTGGTAGACTCTGCTATGGTTTTGTACTGAGAGGAACAGAGGGAAGAATTGTAACTCACTGAATGGTTAAGGAAGGAAGTGGCCTTTGGAGGTCATCTGGTCCAGGCTCCTTGCTCAAGCAGGGAAAGGGACACCCAGTGTCCAAGTGTTTTTTGAACATCTCCAAGAAAGGCTCCAAGATGTTGTCCAAGGAACAGGAGGCTGCTCCACAGCCTCTCTGGGCAGCCTGTGCCAGTGCTCCATTACCTGAACAGTGAAGAAGTGCTTCCGAATGGTCAAACAGAACATCCGATGTTTGTTTGTGTCCATTGCCTCTTGTCCTGACACTGGGCACCACTGAAAGGAGCCTAACTCTTGTCTTTGCACCCTCCCTTCAGGAATTTATAAGCATTGATAAATTCCCACCCCAAGTCTCCTCTTCTCCACGCTGAACAGCTCCAGCTCTCTCAGCCTCTCTTCATAAGAGAAGTGCTGCAGGCCCTTCATTGTTTCCATGACCCTATGTTGGACTTCCTGTGGTAGTTCCATGTCTCTTTTGTACTGGGAAATCCAGAACTGGACACAGTACTCCAGGTGTGGCCTCAGCAGGGCTAAGTGAAGCATTATTTTCATTAAACTTGAGCATCAAATCCATTCCCTCCCACCTGTGAACAGGACCCAAGATACTGAGGAACGTCTTAGAGTAGTATATCCAGGTGACATTACCATTCACATTTCAGAATATATTATGGTACGGTAGTATTCGTAGTGTTATGAGGCAACTATTACTCCTCTGTGCCCATGTAGCTTCAGGATAAATTGGAGACTAATCCCTTGTCTTCCAGCTGGCAGTGTGATTGAGGTCAGCTTTCTCCTCAGAGAAACAATGGAGCAGATGATGCTGTGTCTGTGGCTCTTCCTCCACAGGCAAGCATTGGGGCAGTTGTCTTCGCAGGTTAGTGTGAGTTAGTGTTTTTGTAGCTTTGCCCACCTCTTGCAATCCCTACTAACTAGAGTTATGCAGGGTGTTGCCAAAAATCTTTTGTAAAAATTGAAAATCTCTGTGCTAATTCATTATTTATTTGCTTGTAAAAATCTGCAGCTTCTCTTCAGTGCTCGATTCCCCAGATTACATGATGTGAAACAAACCCCCTAGTTAGCTGCAGAGGTAAAAAGAAAGCAGCATTCTGCTGCTTTCACTGATTAGAGTTAGAAGTTTGGTCATTATTTAGTTTTTTGAACTAATGTTTGCTTGTGGATGATCAATTGTGACACATTGTGACCTTCCTTATGTAGAATCAACACGTACATCATACTACTGTTTATTAAATCCTCACTGGTCTGCAACAAATGTGCCATTCATTCTCTTCAGTTACTCATAGCCGGTTTGACAGGAGAAGGCTTTCAGTCGTGTTTGTATGTCCGCTCCTTGTATACAGTGGCTAAACAATGGTGCACCAACTGTGGTAAACAACGTGATAAACTCAGCCTCAGAGCTGCCAAGAAATATATTGTTTTTAGCAAACACTAAATTTTAAATGCTACGCGTTGTGCTAATGAACTCGTCAGTAAGCGAAGTTGCTGTGCAAATGAGACTGATCTCCTAGCTTCTCTAACTTTAGAGAAGATGATTTAATGTGCAAAAGTAAATGCAGATATGACTAAGAATGCCTAAATTAAGTTGCTGAAGCTCTTGCTCCTACTTCACACTGACCTTTTGATAAACCTCTCTACTTGTGTCATTTAATGCTCTATTGAGCAGTATTAAAATATCAGAATCATCCATTAATACAAATAATTCAGCAGTAGCATCTAGTGTCTATTCACAGTTCTCTGAAATGGTGTATTTTCAGGCTTATTTTTATCAGCTGTATATGATGTTTTCAGCTGCTAGATTACATCTATTGTCATTTGTTTTCATGTGATATTTAAAATAACAGCACATTTAGCAAAACTGGAGAAAAAAAGCTTCCATAGAAATAGCAATGAAAAATCTTTCTTATCTCACTCTCAATTGTAGAGGTGACTGCATTTTCTTTGTTCCTGCTTATTGCCTTTTTCCATGTTCCTGTTGTAGATACATAAGGCTTATTTCTTAGTGAATCATTAGGATTAAAATATCAAAATCAGTTACTGCTTTTGGTAGTGGTTCATTAAATAAATGAAGGCTTTATTCTTCTTTACATTGAAAGGGTATTAATTTATATAGGGAGTATTAATTATTTGATTATTTAAGCAAAATGCTTGGGAAGAGTCTATGAAAACATCTGAGGAACTAAAATGACTCATGGCCTAATTAAATGATTTCCTACTTCATTTCACATAGTTGTGACCTTTCATGACATCTCCAACTGTGACATCTCCATCACCATTTCCATTTAAACCCAGCCAAGAATTTGGAACATTTTTCCTAATGGTGTAGCTAAAGCAGATGTTATCTGCACGACTCTTGCCACCATTGGAATCATTAGTGTCGTGCTCCTGGTATGGCTAGAGGCGCTTTACAACAAGTGGATGTTTTGTAACAATTAGGGCAGCAGAAGCACAATATGCCTACTGTGGTCTTATAAAGACCCTTTTCATTGGACAGTGATGTTGTATGTTTCACCATGCCCAAAGGGTTAAAAGTAGCTGGCTTCTCCCTGAAAACCAAATTTCTTAACAACAAATTTCTTATAGATGCATTTCAGTGTGGAAATTCTTTCCAAAAAATTGCTCAGTCAAACTGATTCTAGTTTTGTTTTTCAAATACACTATTTTTTATCAGAATTGGAAAACTAGAAATCTAATGTTTCAGGATATGCTTTCATATTTTGCATGTAACAAGTTTTTTTCTTTGCATACCTCTTATTCATTCCTTCTGTTTTTTCCTAGTTTCTTTAACTACAGTTACAGCCATTTGTCTTGTTAATTTTCAGAATCTGCAAGAATTCAAAGCCAAAATGTTATCTATCACTTTGTCCTGGTGTACATGTTGTACAAGCATTTACTTCTATGCATCCATTTTTCTTACTCTTAATACAAAAAGAATTTTATACTTCTGGCTGGATGCCATAACATTAAATTAGGCTTCTGTTGAAAAGTATAGGGCTGAATTTTTTCTCCTAGAGCTCTGGACACACAACGGGGAGTGATTATGCAGCACTGAATAGACTTGTCTTGGGAGATTTTTAG
>VXAV01000742.1:328081-348344 GCA_013399715.1 Alectura lathami | reverse complement strand
AAGTCTCATACTGAAATTTAGGGATGCTCTTGGAGAATGTTTCACGGAGTTCTGGTCAGCTGCCTTCATAATTTCTTTTTGGGAGCTCACAAACAGAACGCTTTGGGAGTATTTTTTGTAGTTGTTTTCTCTCCTTCTCTGAGAATATACTCCTGTGTCAGATGTTCTTTCTCAAATTATGGAACATCCTCTTTCCTTTCCCTACCTTAATATACTGGGGAGTTGTTTTAGTCTTTCTCTCAAATTGCACAGCTTAAACATTATGTTGTTGTACCATATATCAACATAGGTGGGTTTTTTTTGATGTTGTTGGTTTGTTTTCCCATTAGAAGGAAGTATAAATTACTCTAGTGAAATTAATTTTCTATTTTCTGTTTGGTAGGATGTCTTTCTTTAATATGAAGTGCTGTAATGAGGAGAACGTGGATTTCACATCTGTTTGTGCTGTGGGTGTAAATGCATAAAGAAAGGTGTTTTGGGTTTGTTTTTGAACTAGCATTGGAAAGATTTTTGTAGGAAGACTTCCTGGATGAGCTAGAGCTCATTCAGTACAGAGGAGAGATTTGTCGTCACTATTATATAACCACAGACTGAATAACCAGGGGTAACCTATGGATCCAGTCAGAACCTGGGACACTGCTGGTCTTATGCTACCTGAGCAGACACACTCGTTCTTCATTCCAGTCTCCTTATTGACAACTCCCTGCTCATTCAAGAAACTCCATTATGACTGCACCCCATTAACTTCTTGCATCCTCCACTTTTTACAAGGTGGAAAAAAAGTGGTGATCAAGAGATCATTTGAAAATGATCTGACATGAACTGACTTCAACACTGCACTTCAGTGTTGGAGGTTGTGTCAATGATTTCTGAGGCATCTGCGTGGTAATGATGTAAAAGGAAATGAATACATCCTTCAGCTTGAGAGGAGAGCTTATGTGTGTGTATATATATATGATGCTTTGGTCTCATTCCTTCAGGATGTTCTGCAGCTTTCTTTTCCCCTGACTTTTGGCTTGCAGGCTTACAAATTGCAAGGCTTGCAAAGACCAAGGAGGTGCACAGCACAGAGCGTGGTCTGTCTGTGTGCAAACTGTCACATGCCACATACGTGGACCTGAGTTCTTCTGTCCTGAAAGGAGATGGGTGCTTAGGGGTGTCTATAAATTTTTGCTTTGTATTTTGAAGCCTGTACGTGCAACTTGCTGTGTTTTGGAATGGCAAGGACATTAAATCTGGATGTCTAATATCTAAAAGGCTTTGCAATTAGTGCTCAATGATATAATTAATCAAAACAGTTTGAAAACAAGATAAAATCAAACTTGCTATGACAAAACATTGATTTTTAGATGAGAGAGTTATTGCATGCTCCTAGTTTCATAAGCTTTTAAAATGGAGTTGAGGGGGATGGGGGAAAAATCTGTTTATGCTTTAATGCTTCTTATTGCTTCAAGAAACAAGGATTTAAAACAAGCCCGTAGTATGTTTCTGAATGCTAAATACTGGAAGTTGATCTTGATTATACTGCTTCTTTATTATACAACTGTTCTAGGAATTGAATGTCATCTTAGTGTCCTGTGCAAGACATTTCTGTGTCTCTGTACCTGTTTCATTGTAGTGACTGAAAGGCTGACAGGCTGTTTTAAATACTTTCAACTGTGCCTCTATTCAGAATCATCTTGTCCTCCTGCCATGTCAGATGGTCAGATTACAGTACCTGGCCATTACTAAATGAAAGGTATTCAGACAATTGTCAAACAGAGGAACAAGGAAATAACTGTTCCTGGGGTGGGAGCAAAGGGATTCATCCTCTTTCTTTTGTCCACTCATAGAAGACACTAAGCTCTTGCAATTCAATTTTTCTCTTTTCTCCTTTGTCACTAATACTTATAGTACAGCAAGAATAGAACTTGCTAGAGAGTTCATCTACTGACCCTGTCATCCTAAGAGTGGGGTTTGAACATTAACATACATCTACAAAAAATCACATTAAATCTTTCTAACTTCTATAATGCAAATCCCTTAAAAGATACTAAAGCTACTGTAAGAAATTAGGTTAAACTGAGAATTGGATTTATGTAGTATTATTCAAAATAGATTTTTTTTTTTTATCTTGCTCTTATTAAAAACAGTATCTTTTTTGCCAATGCCTTAAGTGGGAACAGATTAGTTCCAGTAAACATCAGAGTTATACAGATTTCATGGTTTAATAAACTACAAGTTCAGTGAGTGTTCAAAAGCTTTAAAATTATTTTTTTAGTCTCTAAATATATTCTATTATGGCTGTTCATCTGAACTAAAGCACAAGTAATTAATCCATTAGCAGCACTTCACTAGAACTTTTTCAAAACAAAACTAATTGGAGAAAAGAAATACCATATATTTCAAACAAAAGCTGTTTTGTTTTAAGCAGAACGCTTTCTTCTTCCAAGCAGTTTTCGGGCTTCCTTGTTGCAGTTATATTGCTTAAATAGATTGTCTAATGTAATGCTGATCTTACACTAATTTTACATTCAGCAAAGCTTATTGACAGAGAATAATCAGCCTGTGCAATTCAATGCCCTTAGAGATGCTTCCAGCAACATCAAAGTAATCAGAGAGATGGTTTTTTTCCCCTCTACAAGAGCTATATAAGACTTGATGCAGTCAACCTATGGGCTTGGAGCCCTCTGAGGACCTCCAAACATGTGGGCGTACCTCTTCTAGGCCTTCTATTCAGAGACAGAGTGTGGTTCAGAGGTGGCATATGAGGCACTTGGAATGCCTCTGCCTCTTCAATCTGTTAATCTTACAAACATGATCTGTTTTCATGCTTTGCCAGCTTAGTTTTTAGCATACTTTATCTTCACAACACCTCAATGAGTTAATGAAGTGTCATTTCCTCTCAACAGTGGGGAACTGAGACCCAAAGAATCATGAAGTGAGAAGAGAGCTGCAGAATCCTGAAGACAGGTCCCTGTGCAGTGTACACAGCACTTGGGCCCTGTGTAAGAAACCAGCCTGCCTATCAGCCAGGGAGTGTAGACCTCCAGAAGCCATTAGGAAGCACTGTACAGGGTGTGTGTAAAACCACACCTCAGGGTGTGCGCGTGGGAGGGGAGGAGCAGCCCCAGCTTTGAAGTCTCATCCAGAAAGCAGGTTATCCAGGTTTAGGTTCCTCCTTTGCCTAAGGGGATCCAAACCCACTTCTCCCACCTCCTGCTGAAGCTCCTTAATGCCTGTGCTATGGGGCTGCTCTTGGGTGGCAGTGATCTCCACCCTTCCAGCTGAAATTGTGCCCACACAAGGTCCTCACAAAAGCATCCTGACTTTTCCCTTCTTCTGTACCTTCAGTGAGTACCAGAAACTGCCTTGTGAACCCATTCCCTGATGTAGGCTGACCATATGTAAAGGGGGTGGTGGCTGAAGTCAGCTGTGCAAGGATGGGTGCCAACTGGTAGCTAAGGGCATGGCATCTGGGCAAGGACACATCTGGTAAAAAGCTGTTTATTAGCAGCACAATCTTGGAGGGGCCTTTCAAGATTTTTTTTTTTTTTTTTGCTTGTATTGGAAAGGATGTGAAACAAATGGTACTTTTTCTTCCTCAGAGTTTTCAGAAGACTAAATGCTTCTTGGGAATCATCCATGCAAAGCCTTCTGACTCTTGCCATATTTATGCATATATGGATGTGGCTTTGATTATAGTCCTTATTTTTCCAGTTGAACCCTACAATCTAAGGCTAATTAATGCCAGTAAGAGAAGGAAACAGCATCTAGGACTTTGTTCTGATCACAAAGTCAGTGTATGTCTTAATGCGTAATATTTTGGATGGGACAGCAGAAGAATATTGCCAGTACAGTTTGCTAAACCATAACATTTCACTGATCGTTTATACATATTTACAGCTGTTCTGGCTGATACTATGCGTTCATTAAGCTTTTCATCTGGGGACACATTGTATACAAACTAATTTATTTGAACTTGCCTATGTCCTGACAAATTTCAGATTGCAACATTTTGAGAAATAGTAGTAGCAGTTTAGACATCTTAGACATCTTAATGATACCCTAGCTAAATTCTATTTTGTTCATATTGACAGAATTAAATAGAAGATGCATATTGAGGGAAAAGGCTTTTCTTCCTTCACAAACATCCTCTTAAAATCAGATGTTAGCAGTTAATTACGGAATACTCTGATTTGTATTGGCAAGCGGTATGTATTTTCATACAAGTTGCATCTGATTCACTACTAGGCTTATCAACACGTATCCCAGACTTTTATCTGCGGTACTTGGGCTGCAGAGGCCTTGAGCTTTTCTGGCAGTTACTTCCCTTACCCTAAGAACTCCTGTTGTATTTTTTGTTTGATTTCTGTTTTATTTTGTTTAAACAAACAAAAAAAACCTCAGTGGTATTTTGTGTAGTCCTATGAGCACAACCTATATTCATGACCACAGCTTATAGGTGTATAGCATGGATGCAAATGTTCAAGATGAAAATACATTTTGATTATAAGATGAAAGTGGGTCTGGTGTAGAGCAACTAAAGTAGATGGTATGCGAGTCTACTGCTGTGCACATCTCCCCTAATGGTCAGAGACTGATTCTTTTCACCTGCTCAGGCAGGGGAAAAGGCAACACGTGTTTTACAGAAAACAGCGGAGCCAGGGAGAGGCGCTTACCCCTGTGCCCCAAGCTGAGCTTATTGATGCTCTCAAGTGGGGGTTGGAAAAGGACTTAAAGACTTCTTGAAATGAACTGCTGAACTATATCAAGGCTAGAAAGCTCTAAAAGATTGTAACCCACGCAATCGTCTTGCACATCCACCTACTTTTAAAACTGTACTTCTCATGGGTTGCGAAATAGTATGCCCCAAAGATATCAGTTCAGGTTCTGTTAGATGAAGGAAGGAAGCCAGCTGCAGACTACAGGATATATCCTGCCACTGGCCATTTTATTTATGCAACAAAAATGTCTATTTTTAAGCTACTGTGTCAAAATTGAACTGAGAACTTCAGACTGATTTTATGGACTGTAAATTCTACCTCATACCCTGGCGTCTGGCACAGAGTAGCACTAGTTGACTTGCCTGTTGTTTTCTTGTTTTGAGGTGAATCTTTGTTTTAAGTGTCACCTTGGTTACAGTAATCTACCATTGTTCATCACATGAAAGAAGGCAGCACAATTTTGCAGTACTAGGGTAGGATTTTTTATTTTTTATTTTTTTGCTAATACTATAACCCAGACATCTGGAATCATTAGAAGATTCAATAAGACTCCAAAGCCTTACCTTTCCCAAGGTGGTGTATTTGAGAAATGCTCACCAAGACAGAATCCACAGGAAACCACAAGGATGATGTATTATTTCTCAGCACTTGTAGGAATGAAGTTGAGACTAAGTTGCAGGCAGCACTGCTTCGGGGCTGCAGCTCAGTTATAAGTGCCTGGTAAATTGCTCAGTCCTGCAGTTCTGCTCTGGGTTTAACAGCAACAGAGTAGAACCAAGAAGCATCTGGATGATTAACTAACATACTCTCATAAATGTGAAATCTTCTAGGGAGAGTCCCTACTCAAAAGAACAAATACTGGTCCCAGTTGCTGCTTGTGGTGCTTGCCTTGTTGCACCATGCTGTTCACAGGCCTTGAATTCCTGAGGAAACCTAGTGCTTCACTGAAGGCAGCTCTCCCTCCTACTGCCTGCCTGTCCCCGGGGCTGGCCACTGGCCTCCTTCCCCCTGCTGCCAGTCCCACCGGGCGTCTGGCACTCTGCGCTTTGAGCATGAGGTGCAGGAGGGGACCTGAAAAGGCAGGAGGCAAAGAGCATAAGCAGTGTGGAGGGAGAACATAGATGAACGCAGTTGTGTAGAGAAGATGGAGCCACGTGAAGGCAGCAGATGTTATCACCACTGGCACAGGCACTGCATGAGTGGATTGAGCTGTTAAGTACAGATTATATCTTGTAGTAATTCTCATGGCTCCTAAAACACAACTAAATTGCCTGCAACGCAGTGGGTGATTTTATATAGACCATTTGCCTAATGAGAGCCCTTGCCAAAGCACTGCATTTACAAGAAAAGAAACGATGCATTGAACTTATATCTAGAACTATTAGTCATAACATCTGCAGATGGAAAATATACGTATTGCTTTAATGACCTAGAATGACTTAAAAATGTTAGCTGAAGACACAATCTTCTCCTGGGATATGTTTTTAGGAATTTTTTTTTTAACTGGTGATTGTCCTATGTTATTTTCAATTTCAAGATTTAATTTCTCCTTTAAAAACACTTTTATTAGGAACTTAAAATAGCTGGTCTTCAGCTACTTACTCTGTTAAAATCCAGTGATTTCAGACATGCTCCTGAAGTAAAATACATCAAACTGCTTAAGGAAATGCAGTATTTGACAAAATGCAAACTTCCACTCTCAACTGAGAGGCAAAAAAAATTTTACAGAAATATGCTGGTAGTGCTTGCCCAGTTTTTCTATTCATCTTGCTTTCTGTGCACGTTCATTAAATCTCTTCTTCAAACTGTAATATTAAGAATTTTACTGCACAACATGGTACATGCTCATTGGAAAAGATAGGCTCCTGGGGATGAGCAGTTCAGTTGCATCACTCTGCACAACTGCACAAAAAAGAATTTGTGTGGCTAATCGATGCTTCATTTTCATTTCCTTACTGAAATAAAATGAGGAAAAGGGTAACTGTCACCGTACAATGCTCGTGATGAAATGGTTGGCCTGTCTGGTTGCTCCATGGTGGGAGGGGGGGAGGCAGTGTCCTTGGGCAAGCTGTGTTGGGTACCAGTTAGCAGCAGCTCTCTTGTTAGAAAAGCCAGGGCTGTTTTCAAGCACTGGAACAATTAGCTGATTAGTTGCCTTGTAAAGAAGTAATATTTTGAAGCATGTGAATACTGCTGCTGCAGATTCTATCCTGTAGTGCTTCTTCTGTGTTTCTTTCCTTGACTGAAGTCTTGCAGTTCCATAGGAAGAGCAATAAATGCCATGGCTGCTGTCTTCTTCCACTTGGCCACAGGTTTTTTGCTGCTCAAACTTACTTATTTCCCTCACTGCTTTTCTTCAGAGTAATAGTTCTGCTCACTTCCCAGAAAAAGGTTATTTCTCCACTCAACTTCAGTTCTCCTCCCAGCCAGAGGGAATGAAACAGTCTGGACCTGGCCATGTCTGCGGTACAGTTTTGCCTTGAGTTAATTGTTTTCTGTTTAGAGAGGCTAGTCTGGACACTCCCTGACAGCTTGTTTTCGGGCTACACATGTTTGCAGTTCATGCTGAAGATGAGGACTTGCTGACAAAATTTTGACTTTTTTGTCTGTGAAATATTTACTGGGCTAAGAGGAATTTTTTGTTTCTAGCAATCAGTTTTGGCTAGAAGTCCAGCCAACTGAGATCCTTCTTTTGCCCTCTGACAAACAATAGGAAAAAAATGGGAGACATATCAATGCTTTACGTACTGTACTTCACTTCAATTGGTGTATAGTAAGTAGCTTTCTTGCCTCTCCGTTGCTTTACCAATATGCGACTAATGTTAAGGCCATTTGGAAACACTTGTTTTGATGTGATTTTGCCCCACAGCCAGTGGGGCAAAGCCATCTTGAAACTATCAGTGTAATGCTACTTAAGGATCAGCGTGTGCACCTCTCCTTCTCCCTTTATATGCAGTGCAAGAAAGTCAGGACAAGAATGAAGTCAGAGGAAGAAATAGCATACTACATGACACAATCATCCAAAGTCAGATTACCTTTCAAGCTTGCTTGTTGCATGCATGAGGCTTTTCTTGCAGTGATGAATACTTAATCCCTTGAAGTTGACGGAGTTATGGGTTCTGGTTCTTTGAGTAGGTTTATAGCACAAAATAACAAATGCACAATAATAACTTAATCCTTTTGTCAGTATTTGAAGTATGAACCTCAGATATGAGTTAGGTCTAGCTTGTATTGCAGTTACTGATGGATTATTTTTATTCTGTGAAATTATACTTGATTGCCAGTATGCCAGCAGGAAAGGACTGGGCCAGACAGCGGAACAGCAGCCTGTGTTAGCCTATTGCGTCAGCACAGCTGGATCCACCCACTGTTGGGACTGTGTCTTGTGTTAGGAGTGTGTGAGCTTAGCCAGCAGCCCTGCCTGTGGCTCAGCCCCTCCACCTGCAGCTGCACGGGGCTGCCCTGGGGTCCTGCGGATGGTCTCACTTGTTCCGGATGGACAATCTGCCTGCACTGCCACAGCAATTCTGGTATCGGTGCTGGCGCTGTGTGATGCTGGTACAGTCAGCAAAGCTCTTGCAGTCTTAAGCGCAAGATTGTAGTGCTGAGGTTTTTCCTGGAGCATTGATAGGTTTCAGGAGCTTCTCTGCACTGAACTTGTGAGTGGGCATTTAAGTGCAATGTGGTTTCTTCCAGCTGCCTTCAGATATGCCTCATATTTTCGATATCCTCATGGAGTATTAGATCTAAGCTCAACCCTTTTGCAGTGGCAGCTCTTAATTTGGATTTCCTCCTGTGAAAGTAAATTGGGTGTGGGAACACTTAAAAAGGAGTCAGAAGCTGGGACACTGTGGTTTTGTTTTTTCACTTCTGCAAATTTAACATCAGCTGAGATTCAGCACAGTCAAGTAGCTGGATTTCTGGACACCTAGACCTTCACAGTAAATCTTTGTGGTTCTCTTGCTCAGTTACTCTGTGGAGCTGGTCAGATCTGGCAACGAGATGTGTATGTTCAGCAAGGAGAATACTGCCAAGTTATGAATGTGAGCTTTTTTTAAAAAAAAAAAAAAAAAAAAAAAAAAAAAAACAGTTCAGGGGAGGAGTTTTGGTTGAAAGGAAATCCTAGTCAAGTTCTACTTTGATGTTTAAAAAAAAAAAAAAAAAAAAAAACTGGGCTTGGGGACGGTTCTGAGTACTTCTATTTGTTCTCCCTCCATGCTTTAATAAGAACTGGACATAATTCTTTAAAAGTGCAAGAAAGCCACTAGTGGTAACTCCAGACAGGTCTTGTTATTTGAAACCGCAGAAACTCTTGATGCAGAAGTTTTTTCTCCTGGTCTAGAACAACATAGTTCTCTCCTTATTGACTTATAGCTGTAATTATCAAAGGCATAGCATTTGAATTATGTAGCAGGGCTACAATTCTCAAAAAGTTTAAGTCATTTTGGACTGTTCTCACATGCAATTTTCAAAAGCAACAACCTCTTGGAGGACTGTTCTCACTGGAGGTTGACCACACTTAAACCCGTACCTCTTCTGAAAGCGGGACTTGTGTTCCCAAATCGAGAGGTGGCTTTGGTGCCTTATCCACACCCTCTCTCTCCTCAGCAAATCTCGCAAAGGAAGGCCCTGCGAGCATGCCTGGAGGTGGAGATGATGTTTGATTTGAAGTCAATGGCTGTCGGTCCTGCCAGACTGGTTGGCTTGTGCCCATCCTTTTGCAGAAATGGGGCCAAGTTTGGACATGATATTCAAAATGGCGTGATGTTTGCTTAGCATCAAGAAAGATGTTTGAATGTAGTCACTTTGCGACTACTGTTCTATTATTTTTTGATATGAGTAATTGCTTCAGAGTCGGGGGGTATAAAGAATAAAGCTATTTGCTGAAAAGAAAATTGTGTGTGGGTGTGCCCAAGTAACAAACGAGCAACAGATTTCTCAAACAATTCTGGAGAATGTCTTGCTGTATGCTTGTATTTGTTTGTGGATAGGCTGCAGATCTGGATGCATGACACAGATGTCATGAAGTCATTTCTACCTTGGGCTGGAATTTAACCCTTGTTGTACTCATGGTGAAAAATGTAATGGATTGTTCAGCTGCATTTCATACCCATAAGGACTTTTAAAAAGAAAACAAAAACATACAGGCAAAAAAAAAATTGCCCACTGTTAATGTATTAAATGTTCTTAACTTTTGAATGTTGAATGCAGTTGGAATATTTAGTTTTTGCACATGTTTAGGCTCGATTTTTCCAGTGAACATAATAATAATTTGAGTCATTTAAACAGAGGAATGATTACACACTGCTTACAGACATTCCACACTGAAATTAACTTAATGTTTCTCCATAGTAATTTAAATTTGTGCTTGCCCTTCATTGACATACGTTTTATCTACTGATGTCTAAATAATATTCATACTTTAAATACGGGATCAAGAAGAAAAATCAACCCTAGTCATCTTGTATTTAATTGAATAGCTTATAAGCATGAGTTCTGAATGTCTGCAAACACTATACTAATGGGAATAATTTGCTGGGAACTGACATTTTTGAAGCCTCTTCAGTTTGAAGTGTATGCTAACATGTAAAGAGTTTATTTTTTTTTCTAGGAAAGTCTTGATTACCTGTCAACTTTCAAACAAATGATGGAAATAAGGCCTTTTTTCATTGTGATCTCATCTTTTCATGACTGAGCAGGATTTTAGTTTTGTTCAATTATTTGATTATATCACACTTCATAGGTATATCTATACCAGTGACTGTGTTCAGTTAACTTCCATAAACATTTATTATATTTACACTTGCAAAATCTTTTTTTTTGAGCCTAATCTATTTTATCCAGCGTCTCTGTCTCTGACTGCCATAAAAAGCACAACTGAAAACACCAAGCAGCAGGAAAAGGTCATATGCATGCTATATACTAAATATAAAGCCGTGTAACATGTTGAAAGCAAGTTCTGCTTGCACCATTTTCTCATGACTTCCATTACTTGTGTTTTTCCATTTGGTAAATAACTATTCAGGGCCTGTTCTTATTAAAGCTCATAATTCACTATCTAAAATGCTTGCAGACTTCAATACTGAGTTTGGTAGTTTCCCTTCTTGTCTTAGATATTGTTTTGTTCATTAGTTATTTGAATAAAAATGAAAACTCAGGTTAATTACCTCCTGCAGGTCATGGCTACCTTCCCACATATAAGCTTTTGGTGAGGGACCAAACTGTTTGGAACTTGTAGAGTACTAATCACTGTGGGCTCCTAGACAACACAACAGCCGTAATGTTCATTTGTGTTATATAGTGATTAGGGCTTTTGTCTAGACAGATCAAAAGATATAGGATAAAACGTTTGGGGTTGTTCCTTTTGCTCCTAGTGCAAGATGCAGCCTTAGTACTGGACATGTAACAAAGCCTGTTGTGGCAATGCAGATCTCCGTAGCAGTGTCCTTCAGTAACTTACAAATACTGTGACTGTTTTTTTTTTTTTTTCTCAAGTAAAGCTGAGAATCTCAGGAATGAGTTCAGTACAAATGTCTGGACTGGCATTAGTCTTAAGGAAATAATCTTGTCTTAGGTCCCCTAGCCGCTGATACTAATTCTGATATTGCATCTGGACTTGCCCAGGTATGGGTGGTGGGAAGGGGGAAGCTTTAATGTTGGCAGCCACAACCCAGACAGAACAGCAATAGCTAGAGAGCTTGTCAGAGAAGCAGCCAGGCAGGCCTCTGAGTGGTACCTTCTCACCATGTGCATCATGCTGTCAGAGCTGCACTTCCTGAAGTGTTTTGCTTTTGCTGGATTGGTAAATTAAAATTCAACAGTCTTGTCTGAACTTTCCCAACCAGCTCTGTTCTCTTTAAGACATTTTTCATCAAGTGGAAAACAAACTCACTGTTCATTACGTTTTGATGAACAGTGTCTATATCCTGATGTTATGATATTCTGATGGGTATCTTAAACGTTAAACAGAAATTCTGTTCGTGCTTCCACTGAGCTACTGAAAATTTGTAGGTGTCAATGTAACAGCAAAGTTTGGATCTTCATGGTCAAAAAATCTGAGAGAATTCCAACTTTGCTCAGGTATGTGACAGTATGTAACAAGTAAATAACAGTAGTGTGTAGAGAGAAAGGCAGGTGTTAGAGCTGAGGCCCTCAGTGAAACATGCACTATTTTTTATTAAAGGAGTCCCAAAACTTGTTTGGTAAATTCATATTGTTAACAATGTTGAACAGTTGGAAAATACTTTCATGGGTAGGTCTTCATAGTGTGTGTGGTTCTCCTTGTTGCAGAAAGAAGTACAGATATTGAGGAGGTGGAGAATTAAACACATTTATGGCAATTATTTACTCCACTTACATTCAAATAAATCAAAAATCTTCCTCAAACCATAAATTCTCAGCCTACAGAATTGTAGGCTTGAGACTATTATGAAACATAGTTATAAAACCTAGTAGTCAAGTACGATGCTTTCCTAATACTCTTTAAGCTCCTGTGTTTCTTCAGTAGCTTGAATAAGTCTCCACATGCTATCTGGTATCCATCTCCTGTGTCAGTAAGGGGTGGAGAGGAATTTATACCTAGTTTTTTGTCTGTACCTCATCACAGGCTGGAAGTGTGTGTCTAGCAGAGAAGAAAACAGATTGGGAATCCAGAGAGTTGGCTTCTGCTCTCTTTGTTACTCACCTGCTGTGCACCCAAGTCAAGTCACTGCAGCTCCTGTGCTGTCTCCTCCTGTGCTGTGATCTCTTCAAAGCAGGGACTGCCTTGTCCTGTGCCTTTTAAACACACCTAGTATAATAGGATTCTATCCTGCATGGTCCTACTGCTATATAAATACCAATAAGAATTAAGTTGTTTACCTCTGTATGAAAACATTGCATGACTTGATCACTGTGTTGAGTACATCTTCAGGGTTTCGAATTCGCCTGCTTTTGTGAAAAGATTCTAATATCCTGGACCAAACAGAAGAGTTTGTGCCCTTTTGCATAAGCCGGTTGTCTGTTCGTCTTTGAACTAGAAAAATATCTCTTCTTCAGTTTTATAAACAATAATAATAATAAAAACTGGTGTGGAGGAAACTTTGGAATGACTGTGACTTAGCACACTTGAGATGAAAACATATGGCTGATGACTTCTGAACTGGCAAGTATCTTTCACCTTTGATATTTGAAAAGACAAAACCCAACTGCTAATGACTTGAGGGAAAGAAGAGGTGTTGCAAAATTTGTGGGGAAAAGCACTGACAGGAGGACACAGTGAGAGAGAAGTGAAATATATGCTCTATAAACTATTCCTTTAGGCATACTAAAGCCATAGGAGTTGGTAATTATGGAGGTGGTTATGAAGATGAAATGCAGAAAGGAGTGTAAGTACAGGTCCAATTAATATTGTCAAAACATGGTAATTGTGTTCATTAACGAGAATAAGTGAAATCCATGTGAATCACCTCAGTGACACATGACAAAACACTTAAAACAACTGGAATTTAAATCTAGTTCTCTTGGCTTGTTTTACACAAACTAGTTTGCAAACATAGAAATGCCATTACACATGTTTTGCAAGCTGGTTTGTGTAAGCTGGAGTAGTAAGATGTAGTCTGCTTTTTCCTTAAATCTGCATATTAAATTTAGTTAAATTCTGTTTACTTTGTGTCACTGTTTTCGGAAGAACATGTAGGTAAACCCTTCAGGCAGCATGATAGCAGCACTCAGATGATAAAAACGCAACTAAAGCTTAACGCTCTAGGAAAAGAGTGCACTGGGAAGAAACTATGACAATATATTATCTAGGAAAACGCTCTTTCCTCTAGATTTATCAGAGATGAGTTAAAGTGAAAGGGAAAAGGGAAAAAAAAAAAAAAAACAACTTGAGTGACGTTTCCTCCTCCTACTCAGCACACTGTCCTAGTACAAATGGTACACTCACTAGGTTTTAGAGTTAACAGAACCTCAGGAAAATCACAAGATTTTCACTGTTTACCTGGCTACAGTGTCGATTAAGCCATGGAGACACTATGGCATCACTTCCAGTCCTTCCGAGGCTGTTGTTTGTCAGGTGGCTGTGGTGAGGTGGTTTGAAGCGCAGACGTGTGGTAGTTACTACGACCTGAGTTTTATCTGAAGGCTATGCTGCAGGAATTAGCTCCTGTTTTCCCATTATCCAGACTTGCTGCTGGGTTTTGTCCTTTCTTGTTCATTCCCTTCAGCTTCTTTCTCTCTGGTTTCTGTTTCTCAGGTGCAGCTCTATTCTCTCATGGTATGGTTTCATTCTCTGCTCTCTTGTCCCCCTCCATTGCCAATTCTTTTAGGCAGTGCAGATGCAGGAAAGTATTTTGCTCCATACCAGAGGAGAAAGGAGCAAGATAGGTGCTGTTTGCTGCGCTGTTCGTAAATCCCGCTGAGCTAGAATGCTACTTCTTACCTAAGCTAATTCCTGACAGAGCAGGGGATATATTTAAATAAATAAACAAAAATCACAAAGTCAGTGAACACATAAAAATGCATTCAAAACGATTGGATGATTGTTACACTATTACACATTGGAATGAGCACCAGTGTTTTCAAAAGGGGATTGATATCTCTCCATTTCCAAAATCACTTTTTGTCTGCTCTTAAGGTATGTGTATGAAGTACACCTTGAGTGGGAGGCAGGGAAAAAAAAAAAAACACACAACTTATTAGGATACTCTGATTATTAAATGCATGAAATAATAGCCTGATTACATGCAAAAAGTACACTGTAAGAGATTAAAAGAAGGGGATTACATTAAATTGAGGCAGGGATTAAATATTTTTTCCTAAAGGCTTTTAACACATTTTCCAAAGACCTGCTTATGAGCATAATTTGACTGAAAAGTATTTCTTTTAGAGATAATAGACTAAACAATCAAGTAATTGAGCCATGTTAAGTGTTGCTAGTAAGCCGATGATAGTATGTTACAGATGTGCACAAGTGCCCTTTATGAGTCACAGGTGATATTTTTAGTTTTGCTTTTTTCTTCAGTAAAGTCTAAAATCCCAAGACTGGCATAGTAGAATTGCGTTCTGAGGTCACACTGCAGTGGTTTCACTGAGCTGTTAAATGCAAAAGGCTATTTAAAAACATCTAGAACAGGGAAGACACAAGCACTTCAACACTGGGGAAACTGAGGCACAAAACAGTGAAATTTGTTCAATGTTTTTGTTGTAGCAGTACCTAAAAGGCCACAAGTAGAGATGAGGTCTCCTTCTGCCAGGTGCTGTACAATCACATGGTGAGTACCTTCATCAAATGCTTGTGCTTCAAGGGAGCTGATCTTAGGACAACTCCTCAAGTTATTCTTAGCAGACAGTTTCTGTTCCAGCTCTTACCTCAGTGCTCTGCTGTAGTGTTCCCCCATACCATGGTCTGAGGAGATGTGCCCCTACTCCCACGAGAACTGCTTACGTCACCTATCAGGAGGAGGGGAGAATTCAGATGGTAACTGGGAGACACTTTAAAACAAACAAAAACAGTAAACAAGGGTACCATAAAATAACTAGTGAGAGTATGTCCTTAAACTTTACGAAATGTCATCACATAGTGAACTGTAAAAATACTGCTGAGATTGCGCTTAATACACAAGTAATGAGTTTTTGCCAAGATACAGAAACTTCTTCTTTGCATTTCTTGCTAAATAGGATCCTAACACTAAACTGTGCAGTCCCACCAATTGCAATGAGACTACTGATGAAACTCAGAGCAGATACTGATGAGTAGAGGAGGACAAAGTCGGCTGGAGGCAGGAAAGATACTATTGGGAGGAAAACTGTATTATATGGGGACCATGAGTGGGTTCACAGGCTGTTTTTGAACGAGGTGAGGGCTTTAACAAAAATTCCCAAGTAGTAAAAGCTTAAAGTGTAAGCAAACAGATATGCAGGCAATGTGTACAGCCTGTAGAAGTTATATTTTAAGGGTATGTTCTAATGTGTTGGTAGAGCTAGTACTGTACAATAAGAAATTGGCAGCCAACTAACTTGGTAGTCGTCTGCAGCATGTGAAAGGGTGTGAGAACCCACACGGCATGAAAGGCTCTGCTGCGATGTTTTTACATAAGTAATGTATTCAATTAAGCAAGTAGCATTTTTTAATGTTATTTGACAATTTTCCTTGAAGATATTTGGCTGATTTGTATACAGAGCCCAGTTTTGCTTTGTTTATTAAATTTTCCCATTTTGTTAAGCTTCCAAGTTCATTTAGCGATGTGAGTTTCTACAAAAGTAACATCTGTGTAGACTCCCTGCACTGTGCAGTGCTCATTTCTTTAGACTTTGTATGCCAGCTCAGGAGCAATAATATCAAGTGACTTCAAAGGACAACTACTCTCAACAATCCGCAATGGCTTGTATTTCAGCTCGGTAAGCAGCATAGCTCACCAGACCTGTTATTTCATTTCACGGCCTGCACCACTCTTTTCATGTATTGAACTCCAGTCCCAGCTCATTGCAAACGAAATCCCAAACTAGTGTAGAATTTACTGGGGGTGGGGGGTGGGAAAGGAAGGTTGGAGTGCATGCCTCTCCAGACGAAGGCACAGACAATATATTTTAAGTAAACCTGGAAGATAAATTTCACATAAGCAGTCAGTAATAATGCTTGATGACATGTTTTCCTTCTCTCAAACCCGCTTGCTTCCCCCCCCCCCTCCCTTTTTTTTTCTCCCACATCTTTTCTGAAACTATGACTGTGGGTTCTTCGGAAAAGGACCTGCCACTGTGAGTCAAGGTCTGATTTGGCTGGCGATGTACTACTTCAGAATAAATGACAGTCATTAATAGGTCATTCATATTGCAGTTCAGTGGTGTTCATTACAGTAAATGTATCCCTATACACACACATCCATGTAAGGCATCAAATGATATCCTCCCTGCAATGGGGTTACTCAAACTGGCAGATCTCTCACATGTGCTAAGGACTAGAAACGTATTGACTTTGACATGGAGTCTTCATTCTGATAATATTGCTTGATAGTGGATTTCTGAAGCGATGTCAAAGCTACAAGCTGTGCTGCTTAGCTCATTTCTAGCATAAGATAGTGTATATTGCTGAAAAAGTGAGTTCCATCTTACCAGCTGCCTTCAATTTTGTATTTTTATCACCATTCCATTGGCACAAGTGTAACTGTACATTGAGCCACATCAGAAATCATACCTGAGTCAAAGCCAATCAACTCTTTTCTGATCTGATTCGCCATCTCGTCCCACGAACTCTTGCATAGGCACAGACAAGTGCCATGTAGGGGCAGAAAAACGTGGCCGAGGGCAGCAGACAGGACTTAGCAGTGCTTGATTATACTTGCTTAAGGGATGCCTGAAACTTCAGGCCTGATTCTGCTCTGATTATGTCTTTCAAACAAAACTCCCTTTGATTTCTGTAGGTATTGTTTGAGAAAGGGCAGGTGCCCTTGGTCCTTGACTCTTGCTTGAGAAGCGGACAGAGTATGGAATAAATAGTGCAACACAAAGCTGTATGCTGAGTTATGTTAAATAGCTCCTAATTCTGTTGGTCTTTTTTATTCCATTCATGGTCATCTGTATCGCTTGTCTGGTCTTACAATGAGAGAAAGTAAGTCTGTCTGGAAGTTGGAGGTCTGAAAAATGGTGTAATTTTTTTTTTTCTTAAAGTTGGTCCGAGAGCTTTCACCTCCCTCTCAGTACTGCCAGAACACCATGATTTCTGTCATGCTGTTAGCCAGTTTTTTTTCTGCTGCTGTCTCTCTCTTCCTTTCTCTCATAAATGGAAAGGAGGTAAAATCCTGCTCTTCTACCTGTGATATGGGATAAGCTTTCCTAGCCCCTGGCTCTGTGCCAGGCTATGCCCTGGGGCCAAATTCCCTGTCAAAGCCAAGCATCCTGTGGCTTGTCTCTATTATCTAAGTGAGGCTATACAAGTCCAAAGAGGATGGGAAGGGAGAATTACCTGGTCTAATGCAAACAGTGACTTCCTCTTCTATATTAATGTTTTAATAGTGGTTGGAGAGAGAGGAATTTGTGAAGATGTTTGAATTAATTCTGTGTGCAGGAACAAAACTGAATGCCGTTGCACTTGCATTTGTAACTGTTTAAATACCAAGTAAATACGTCCAATTTCAAGTGCACAGTATAGGAACACATTCAAATACGTGCCTGTAGGAAGCCCCCCAGCACCTCCCAAAACCTTCAGGCAGCAGTGCTCGCTGCAGTGTTCTCAGCCCTGCCCTTGTGGGACAGAGAGCAGCAGACGGACAGCGCCGTGACCCACCATGTTGTCTCTGTGCAAGGCATCCTACCAGCATGTCCCTCAGCAAGATAGAACTAATGCGATTTTGTCCTGCCTAAGGTTTTTCCTAGTCGAGGACGAATAGGCAGACTTTGCTTTGCAGTTTTGGATTTCCTGGCTTCCTTTGCCTTGCGCCTCATGAAACACCTGATGCATGTATCAATAGCGTAATGACAGATGGCCTGTTGCAGCTTATTTCTATAAGGTGCTTGCTTTTTATTTGCTTGGTGTGGCTAATGGGAGAACTTGCGTAAAGCAATTTCAGCTTTATTGCTTACATCAGTCATCAGAAGCTATCAGCAGATACTTGCATCACCCACCCATTACACCTGCACTGGTTAAAATATTGTACTGCAGCAACACAACTCCCCACCCCGATTTAGTTTTCAGCTCTATTGCCATATATTTTTAACTGCAGAGCAAGGTAGAATGCATAGGGCATGTTTGCCAACACTTCTCAATGCCACTACACTACGCCTGCAGTGACTAGACACAAGGAATGCACGTTCTGTTGCTTCTGCCTCTGGGAGCCCTATGTGCCATTGGGAAGTGAGGGCACGATGCAGTCAGGAGATGACATCCTGGAGAGGTCTGACTTGGTTTTTCTTCTCACCTTGCAGAAGGATAAATGACACCACAAGATAATGGACAAAATCCCAGACCTTATGTGTTAATTTTAATTACACTAAATTGGGAACACTTGTTTAGTCTTATTAAGAATTTTATTAGGTCTAAAAATAGGTTCTTAAATATTTTCCAGGTCTGACTAAAATATGAAAATTATATAATCAGTCTTTAAAATAAACCGCAGTTTGTTGTAGTTGAGACCCATTCAGTGGAATAACATTTATCAAGAATGATAGCACATGGGGAACCTTCCAGCCTCAACAGATCCCTCAACAGTATTTGAGCACTTTCATGCTGCCTGCTCACAGTCTGCCCTGCTGTCCAGCAGGATCCTACCAGTGAGAACACCAATAAAGAGTGGTCCTGAGCTTCAGGTGAGGAAGCTATAAGATAAAGAACAGGTCTGTTGATGAATCCCTTTTTATACTTCCTTATCATTAATTGAAAACTTTCATAAATAACCTTAAATAATAATCTCATAAATTTTAGTAAGTTCACACTATCAGTCAGGCCTGACTAAACATTCTCTGGTCTCTCACTGCCTAAACTGTTCCTGTAGTTATTCTGAAAAAAACAAAAATCCTAATCTCTTACTGTAAGAGCAGATCATATATTTTCGGTAAGAGTTAAGCTGCAGAGGAAGATTTGGCAGTTAAGTGAAATGCATGTTACAGCTGATGCTGTATTTTTTTATTATTATTAGAATAACTGAAAAGATTAAGCTGTAGTGCAGCTAGGGCTTGAGTCATGCTTTTATCATTGTAATCTCTTTGCCCGATACAAACTGTGTTATTAAAAATGGTAGCTCAAGCTGATTCTGTACGTTGTTTATCTACAGCCAAGCTCCAAGCATCAGCTAGCCTAGAGAAAAAATGTAGTGGAAGGCTGTGTACATAGGGCTCTGCTAATTGCTTTAAACGACTGTCAAATGAACGCAGATACTAACAGATTTCTTAGTATGTCTTGAAACAAAGCACTCTTATCTATGCATAAGAAAAAGCACTACGTAGAGCTGGTTAATACAGCGTATTAATCTGTATTTTGCTTTAGTGACTTTCTTTTAAAGTGATTTATCACCCATGTTCGTTGCCAAAAGGAACTGCAGTACATTCCCCAACCCTAGGCGTTACGAGAGCCCAGCGTCAGCTTCAGTAGTGTGGACACCTCTAGTTTTAAGCGATCAGCAGCTTTCGTGCCAGCGCTTTTTTGTCCGCAGCGGAGCGGGGTGTGCTGGCGCCCGGCAGCCGGCTGACTGTGCAGTGCGGGGAGGCAGCTCGGGGGCTGCGAGCTGCCCCGCAGCGCGGCCCGGTGCTTCGCTCCCACGGAGGTTAGCTGCCGTAGCCTGCGCTGCAGTGCAGAGCGTGGGGAAGCGCAGGTTTAGAAGGCCCGGCAAGAAAACCTTGGGAGCGAAGCAGGTGTCAGGGTTTAAGGAATGAGCAAACCCAGACGTGAGCGAAACGCGTACACGCCGTGGGTTTCTCCTCCTCGTCTGGAAAACGCCAGCGAGCGAGCCCCACCGCTGCCTGGAGGTGGCCGGTTTGAACAAGTCCGCAGCGCCGAGCTGCGGCTCCAGCCTTCCCTCCGCGGTGGCGGCCCTCCCAGCGGCCCCCCGCCTTTCCCCGCGGCCGTACCCCGGCCGCACCGGGCAGCG
>VXAV01000742.1:313641-326509 GCA_013399715.1 Alectura lathami | reverse complement strand
CCTCTCCCACCACGTGGGTGCTCCCCGCGGCTCACGCCCCGGCTGGCGGCCCGCGGGCAGCTACGCCCCGGCACTCGCGCAGAGCTCCGCCGGCGCGGAAACGGGAAGGCAGGTCGCCGTCGCCTTTTCTTCTTGCGCTCTGCCCTGCCTCTGTTGCAGACGAGCGGCGTCGAGGGATCTTCCAAACTGCCGAGGGACAGGAGCGAGTCCTGGAGCTTCAAAGGGAAAGCCAGAACTAGTGAGGAATTTCCAGTTTTAGTAAATCATCCGCCTGTAATTAGGAAATTCATGTTTGCAAAGCACTTTGCAGATGAAATATGCAAAGGACAGGAATGTCTAAGTGTTATTTAAATACTAGCCGAGCCAGATTTTAATGGGAGCTTGCTGCATGCTTTGATGGGAACAGGATCAGTCTCCGAGTGTGGATTAAATTGAGACGTACAAAGTGCTAATACGACGCAGGGTTGTGGCACTGATTTTCATGTTGTGATGTGTCCCAGAGACTCACGGAGCTATGCTTTTCTCTGTGTTCAGAAAGTAGTATAATGTGTGAAGTGAGAAAACTCTTTAGAACTTACAGAGTGATCTGGACCTTTTAGGGGTCAGTAAGATCAGTGTTGTGTGGAGAGGATTCCTGCGTGGGTACAGCCCGTGCCATAGTCAGCGGAGCAGGACAAGGTTATGGTATTCTGGCTTACTGCTGGAATTCAGCCGCTTGAAACCGAGCTACCAGTTCTGCAGCCCAACAGTCTTCTTTCTCGTCTAATGTGTGGGCTCAGCATGGGCAGCTGCTGCACTAGCTTCCCTCATACTTGCCTGGAAGACACGGTCCCCGGAAAGAGCCTGCCCTCTGCTTTGGCTGCGTAAGGCAGCTCGTTGCGGTGGCGGGTTCTGCCGTGCAGACTCCCGCCCAGGGAGGAAGTGGGCTGAGAGACCACTGGATTGTAGCACTCCTGGAGCTGAAGGTCATGTGGATCGTGTGCTGCTGGTATCCCTTTCCTGTATTATTCCAGGTTAAGCAATTCTGTGGCCACTGCATGTTGCAATAAGAGCAAGATAGAGGTGTCAGTACCAGGCTGAATCTTGCTTCCTGACCTCAGTCATCTTACAGTGAGGTCACATATTGCTGTCCATTGGTGAAGTCTGTTGCTGCTGAATTCAGGGGCTCGTTGTTTTGTTTTCACAGTGTGTCAGAGGTGCTAGACCTATATGCTTTATTTGTTTAGAAGAAAGTATTTGGTGATGGAACGTTATTCCTAAGGTGTGCAGTGTTTTTGTGCCAAGTGTTGGTTGTGCCTAAAAGCGTCATTCACTCCTGGATGACAGAGGGGGCCATATCAGCTTTAGGACAAACACAAAAGCTCACACTACCCCAGAATGGTAGAGTGTTGAGTGGCAAGAAAGCATGAAATGGGACTGAGCTTTGCCTCTGGAAGGCTCAGGAGGAAAAAACTCCAGAAGAGTAAGTAAAGAAAAGCCTTGCTGCTGTCATCAGGCTGGCAGAAACATGGAAAGAAAGACCCTTCCTTGTCTGCTGCAATGACGGGTGCCACAAGAGAAAGGGTTAACTAGGTGGTGAAAAGTTATTTGACTCCTTTACTGGTGATTCCTTGCCTTTCCCATTTAGTTTTGATCTCATTTTCCATGTATTTCCTATGGGAATGTCTGTATCTACTTTGTTCTGGCAAAGAATGATATAGGGTGAGATGTGAGGAGACATCTTGTGCTCTCCACAGGTCAAGCTGCTCCAACTTGTCCGACTGCCTGTATCTATCCGGCACCCCAGCCCAGCTTTGTGCAATGACCTGGAAGGTGATGGCTCCATCTTCCTTTGACCACATCTGTGTACAGAAAACTGGCTCTGCCTCTCTGGTAGAGCCCCCAGGGCAGCACTACCAGAGACAGAATGAAGATGTTGGCAATTTGGTTGGAGGCACTAGGATTAGGGAGGCAAACACTTGACTTCAGTAGGATAAGCCTATCAGATGAGTTATTTATATAGTCCACGGTTTAAGGTTAGCACTGGGAATTTGCGTTGTTAGATCTCAGTTTTAACCCCCAGGGAGTTTATTTCAGTCTGTCTACCGACTCAGGAAAGTGCCACCAAAGCTTCAAAAGTTTGAGAGCTTAAGCACATAAGCACCTTAAGCATTTAAGGACCTATCTGAAGGTTTGGGCCCTGCTGGGCTGAATCCCAAAAGGCAGCTGAGCACAGGCAGCCTTCGCTTTCCATCCAGGGATCTCAGCATCCTACAGAGGAGGGGAGCATAGTTGCCTCAGTTTTACAGATAAGGATGCTGTGGTATTGTGGAGTCAAGTGCCTTGCATAAGGTCATACAGCAAGGCAGTAGCAGTGTCTGTCATGAAGCATACTGGGTTTCTTCACTCCAGTGACATTAATCATTGAACTTGTATGTCTAGTGCTCTGCCTCCTTCCTCTTCTCCTCTCCTTTTAATTATTCCATGAGAAAGGCAGATGAGGAAGTTCCGTGTTAGTTCCACAACTACAGACAGTGATAGAATGGAAGTGCAAGTTCAGCAATATATTCTGCATCTCTGATGGGGTGATAGAAGGCAGCGGCATATGGGTTTGTTCAGACTCCTTTGCTGGCAGCGCTTGCAAACCTCGCCAGTCAGATGTGCAGAGAGGTGATGTCATTACAAAACCAAACTGTAGGGAAGGAGAGCTGTTCATCTCTTCACATCCCCCCCGGACCAGTGATATATAATATGTAGGTCTTCACTGCTGAACATAGCACAAATTTAAAACTTAAAAGGTGGTAAGTCTGATCTGCTGTAATTCAGAGGCCGTTTGTGTACTGCTGTATCAATGCATAGGAGTAGTTCTGTGACAGGGCATCCAGAGCGTCACTGCGTGGCATGTGCTCGTTTGATTTGTTTTATTAACTTCAAAAATCTGAAGTTGGTGGAAGCCTTAGCAGCCATCTAACCCCACAAAAGGAGATTTCTGAGCTTAACTTTTCAGGCTGTATTGAAAAGTCTAAGCTCAAGTCTATTTTTACCTGCTGCAGGAAAATTACAAGTCAGGGTAATAGGAAATAAGCTGTGTCCTGCCATTTCCCACGAAGTTCTCTTTCTTCCTTCCTTTACTTTGAGGTGTGTGAGTACATTACCGAATCTTCTGTGATAAAAACAGTATTTGCCATTACAGGGTTGGAAAGCGAGGAGTCTGCTTTGTTGTTGTTTGTAGTTGGGGTGGGAGGAGCTGAGCTGCCAGGGTTAAATTGCAGCCCTGGTATTTTCAATACATAAAATGATGCAAGACCTTATCTTGAGTAGTTGGAAACTAAAATAAATTGATTTAAAAATGTACTTTCTACTTCCAAATTTTATACAGTGGGAAAGAGGAGAAGGTCTTAGGAAAATATATTTGAGACACAGAATTCATTTCTTTCAAAAGCATTTAGATGGAAAAAAGTGTAAGGATTCAGAGGGTTTTTTTTTTTTTTTTTTTTTCCATATTGAAGTCGCTTTTACTTTTCAGATCACTCTCAGGACAATTTACTTGTTTTTCCTGAGGTTACAGTTCAAAAGAATACAGTCTAAGTGAGATGAATAAAGGCAGGCTGCAACTGGTAATCTATTGAGCCATCGCTGTCTGGTGAAGTTACTCTTTGTTGTGATCCTGAACAGCAGCACTGCTTTCCCTGCTTTCCTCTGTTCCTGTTGATCTTATTTTGTGAAGTTTAGCTGTTGGTCCCTTATACTTGTTGCTTTCTAGTGGTTTTGTCTCAACAAATAAGGGCGTAATTTGCCTGTTAATAAAATCTATTACGACTTGCTAACTTTTACAGCTATGTCAACAGTGGCTATCTGATCTTACAGACCACTCTCTCACGGATGCTTTTTTTCTTTTGTACCTCATTTTTCCTGAAAACATAAAGCTGAATAACCAAATCATGATGTGAATAACCAAATCATCCCTAGTCAGCATGCATGGAACGGAATGCTTGAACAACTCCCTCTATTATCTGGAATATTCAGAATTTAGTCAAAACAGCTTGTAGCTTTGGACTTTCATTTGAAAAGAAAAACTTTTCAAAGTTACAGATACAGATACAGCTTTAGACATGACAGAAAGCTTCTTTCTTTCAGGCTTCTGTGCTGAAGCCGCTGAAGGAACTGGCACTTTTGGTAAGGATTACTTTTACAAAGTTTAATGAACTCCCAAATCTGTTTCTGTAAGCTATAAGTTCTATGAAATCTCCATCTGCTTCTTTCAGTTTCTTTCATCTAATGGATACTCTCTTGCTTCTAAATGCCCCGTATACAACCAGTACAGTATACAAACACAGCATACAGTAATTCTTTGATTCATATCACTGATAATGCTGGTGTGATCCATGTAGGAAGAATGCGATGCAGTGTGTTTGAATAATCACCAGTGCTGCTGGGTTATACTGCTTTGACTAGTTTATCCAACTTTTTTTTTTAATGCACACACGCCCAAACTACAAAAGGGTACGTTGGGAAGAGCTGTCTTTCAGTGAAATCAGTGGGGGCTGCATGGGTAAATCCCTCTGCAGTGCTTTGAAAATACAGGTATGCGTATAGACTGCCATTAAAGAAAATTATGATGACGTATATTTATATTACAGTACAGCCTGGAAGTCTTGATGTGCTAGATGTAATGTAAATGCATGGGAAGAGACCATCCCTGCCTTGAAGGCTTAGCCGGTGTCACACAGTAGGGGCACAGCAAAGATCAGAACTAGATCAGAACTAAAAAAATACCGACTTCCAGCTTCTAGTCTTTGAACCAAATCTTTAACAACTAGCTTTTTCTTGCTCGTTACCTGCCTATGACTCTTAGGATGCAATCCTTCTCCCTTTCAACTTTTCATTTCAGATTTTATTTTCTTGCTAACTGCTATTTAATGTTAATGAAGAAGAAAAATAAGTAAACAGAGCAGAAAACTCTTTTTCCTTATAGTGTGCATAATAGATATATATGAAGTTTGAATTCTAAGTAGCTCAGCAGAGTTACACTGTTGTGCTTTGGGAGAAAATATGAGAAAGATCTGACTCAAATAATGCGTATACCTTTCCTTCTCCAAAAATGTCAAATACATTTCAATACAGTTTTAGTACTAAAACTTCAGTAACTCAGTCTGAGCTTGAATTAGTGTTTATTGGTCAAAATATGAATCAAGTATTAGGTACAGTGACATTCCTTTCCTCAGCAGCCATTCTCAGTGCAAACATGACAATTTTGATTAGCACACGTAGCTAATTTGTTTTTATGATACACAATTCTCTCATCCCTTGAGAAAATGTCTCGTTCTCACAAAAATTGTTTTTTTTTTTTCAGTTTAGACCATTAAGCTTAAAATAAATGTGCAAGGTCATTCATTGTCTTTATTGAGCTTTATCAGGAAGGCTTTAACTACTTCAGGGCCAAAATATTGCTGATAAATATTGTTTGCTACTGACTTTGAATATCCATTTTAATATACCTTCTCTTCTTTCTTAATAAGTAAGCACTGTGCCCTCAGTAACACAGATGATGTATTTCCCAAATGGTACAGGATGGCTTTTTTGCAGGCCAGGTTTATATGCATGGAAGGGACCTGAGCTTTCTGGCCTAAACTGGGTGATGGTGAGCAAAAAGTTCTGTTGTTTTTTTCTGTGCAGGACAGGTGGAGGACGTGCTTTCTGCTGGGATTAATGACAAAACCCTGACAGGTTTTGCTGGGAGCTGACCCTAGAGTGCTGATAGCTGGAAATGTTGGTTAGACACGCAGCAAACATCTGCCTTTGTGCTGGTAACGTGAATAATATGGTTCCTCCACACAACTGCTTGCAGAAAGAAGCCCCAGATCAACCTTGGCGTTGTGTTTTGGCAAGCATATCTGAATCGCATGTGCTCACAAGTATGCCTTGTGCACTACGTTTCTGTAAGGCAGTTCTTCCAGGTACAAAGCGAGGATTTGAATGTAATTATATATTATTTGAGCTGGAGAACAGTTAGTGACGTATGTTTCTGTCTGCGACTGTGAAGTGCGTAATCTCATTCTACCACCCTACAAGTGCGTGTGCTCAGATGTTTGTAAGAACCAAGAGTTGTTTGTGCAAATATAGGCATTGTCTGTATATTGTGTCTGGATCTGTTTTACATTTAGATTAAGTGACGTCCTTTTCTCCAGTGAAATGCATTGCAGGGAGCTTATTGAAAAGTATCAGAAACCACTCTGAAGTGAGAGATTATAAAATCTGGGTGTATTATTGTAGTCGGACGTTCTGGCAGATTAGTACAAGGACACAGGGATGTTCAGCGTTGGTATGAACAGAACTTTCAGTGTTTCCACAAATTATTTGATTTTGAGGTCTGTCCTAAAAGTGTACTTACCAGGTAATGTCTTTTTCCTGTGCTATTTGTAGAGTCAGCTTTTATGGCATAGACCTATATTCAGATAAGGGTTTAACTATGTAGCTATGAATCTATGTGTAAGAAGTATAATTTACTTCTGAAGTGTAACAAAGTGTTTGCCAAGCCTTTGTGAGAAGTTCAAGTGAATAACTTAAATTCATAGGTGAATAAACAAGGAGGTTCTACAAAATGATTTAGATAAAAGATAATGCAAAAAGACACAAAGGGAATATGAAGCTGGATATAGTCTGTGTATATTCGCATGGACCCTGACTTCATTCTGACTTTAACAGTGGCGGCTGGATGAGGTCCAGAGGCTAGAGGCCTCTTTAGAAAGCAAGATGATTTCAATGATGTTGTTCTTTTGCTTGAGCAAATATGTCCTGGGTGGCTTCCATGGACAGAAGATAAGATGCAACTTTACTTTAGCTAACAGAGAATCTGTAGTGATATATGCAGTGTGAGAAAGGAACCTAAGCTTAATCCATGTGGAAGAGCCCTGGAGTTGCGTGCATCCCGCAGGGGGATAGTGTGTGTTGTTCTGTGAAGTGTGGCTTTCCTGAGAGTACCAGGAAGGTGGTGGGATCTGAGGGAATAGTCAGTCCCATTCAGGGTAGTTCAGTACAGGCCTGAAAAGATATAGGAGACACCTGGATTGTTTAGCACTTGTTACGTTCATATAAAAAAATGTTTTACTTTTCTTTGACTTAATGAGACAGCATGTTCCCTTTGACTTCATGAGATAGCTAAGCCATAAACATTAGACAGTAATGAAAAGAATGGAGAGACGACAGCAAAGGCAATGGATGGAAAATAAGAAAAGAAAAATTCAGGGGAATGTCAAGAAAATCAGTCGGACCTGTCAGTTTCTGGAGTTTTATGTTAAAGGAAGAGACAGCAACCCTGATAAAAACAAGAATTGACACAGCACTGTAAAATACAGTGAATGATCCTGGCAGCAATAAGGGCTGTATCTAGAGCCTGCCTCTTTGTGGTAGCAACCAGGTTTTTGGAAGGCCTGAGTCCTCACCTACATTTGCAGGTATTACATGCGCCAAGTGAAAAGACTGATTATTAACGTACTTCTGAACAACTTCTGAATAACACTGGGCTTTTCACATAAGAGAATTTTCAGATTAGTCTACAAACTGACAACTCTATAAAAAGTGAGATTGTATCTGCCTCAGTTACTTGTCATTTGGGAAAGAATGATAATCCATCCATCAGCTCCTTGTGCTTCAGTGGGCTGCTGCGTTGCAGTTCTCTTGTTGATGAAAAGAGCCTCCGGTCTTACCCTTTGTCTGATAAACAATCCTCTGGGAGTCTCACGGGGCTTCTGGGGTGGGTGCTCTGCTGGCAGCTGATGGCCGTAGGTGCCTTACATGCGCTTGTACTGTGTGCTTGTAAAGTGAGGTTTTTTTTTTCAGTGGGAAAAAAGAACACCAGCAGGCCACATCTACAGTGTCTCTTTAATTATTGAAGAGTCGTAATTTTTTAATGATTTAATGTTTACCAACTGAAAAAGCTGCTGTTGTGCTGGAGCATGTATGCTTCACATCTAGGAAAGACTTGAGACTTACTAGATATGATGGTAGATAAAGTTCATTTGGGTCATTTTTATATGCAGAAAACAAATTATCTGTTGCTTCAACTAGGAATGTTCATCACAAAACAGATTTTTGGTAGCTTATAGTCAGTTAATGTCTCAAAGCTATGCTGACTTGCATCAGCCTAAGATTTGGTCCAGACACCTTTTTAAAGCTATTTTACCTACAGTTCCTTCTTGTTGTAATTTATGGCAACCTGTGCATCCTATGTACTTTGTTTTAGCAAGAAAATTTATTTAATTTATTGTGATAAAATGGGCTTTTAACTCTAAACTTTGTCAGCTACTTTTTTTTTTTTTTTTTTTTTTTTTTTTTTAAGTAGCAGACACCGTATAAACTGGTAATATTGGAACTGAAGGTATTAAATCCTACATTGTTATGACAAGTCATCTGTTCTTTTCAGTCTTTTACTCTTCCATTGCATGTCTTCCCTGCTTGTAGCAGTATCAGTCATTGTTTCTGATGGTTTTCTGTAACACAGACTTGAGAAAAGAAGGAAGAACAGCCTTTCAGGAGATCTCTCCATAGTTTTATCACTCTGGACACCCTGAGGTATGTTTTGCTGAAGGAACTGGCCAGTATTCACTGTACTCATCACAGACACAGCCTCAGACTCATCAAGGAGCTTACCGGTCCATGCTTTGGTGATCCAGCCTCCAAACAACCTTCTTGGCTCTGCCATGTGTGGTCTAGCTCCGCTGAACTGCTCTTAGTCTGAACTTTGAAAGGTGCTGCATAAAAATAATGAAGCAAACGAGTCAACTGAAAAAAAAAAAAAAAAAAACTGAACAAAAATTTTTGAAGGTTATGGATTTTCAGTTCAGAGAGAGAGGGTGGGAGAACAGGAAGGGAAGCCTCACAAATTTGACAGAAAGCCTAACACTAATAGCATGGAAGCAGTGTCAGGAGTGAAGAAGGACCTTATTGGAAATCCCTGGAGACTTTATTTCTGAATGAGTGGAGGCTTGATCCAGAGAGATCTTGGATTGCTGCCATAGGCTTCAAGGAGATCTGGAGTTTCTCAGAGCTATATGACACAATCCTCCAATCTCTGTTGCCTCGGAGAAGCTCAGGTCTTGTCTTTCCGTTATTAGAATATGTACTTACTCATATTGCAATCCCAGTGAGTGATATGAAGCCTTTGTTTGGCTAAAAGTTGAAAGGACACTGAAATTCTGTATCAGAATGTTTGACAGTGAGGTTCTTAAAATATACCAGACTAACTCCTGAGAAGCAGCCTACCTGCGGCTTTGGTATAACCCAGTGATTGATGGAAATGTGTGTCAGAAATGTCTGGGTATCTACAAAGCTCTCACTGACTTCAGTGACAGTTGTATGCAAGTTTTTGGCTTTTATGCAAGTGTAGTTGTGTGAAAATTCTTACACTAAGGGTTGGAATACATGACTGCAGAATTTGTTGAGTAATTTCCCAAACTTTCTGTTACGGTTTTCTTTATTCATAAAGCCGGCTGTGGTTTCCAAATGGTGCATTGGAGGCCTTCAAGTAAATGGAGCTCTAGAAAGGGGCCTGGCATAGGTCCTGTCAGGCTGGTTACTGTATAGGCATACAGAGACTTCAGGACTGGGAATAGCTAAACCTATGCTGTGGGAAGAGAGTAATTACAATTCTGTTGTACAAAGGGACAACAAGGTTGCAGAAATGGACCAGGAAAGTTTGAAAATGTATTGGCTATTGACTCTGAGTCTCACTTGTGCCTTTAAAAACCAGCTGTCAAGTGGGGGACTTGACTGTGTTGGGGGATATTGAGCTGTCAGCCCCAGCCCAGTTGTCCAGCAGGCAGCCAGGTGTGGCTGGCTGTGTTTGAACCCTGAGTTTGTTTGATGAGCACAGGGTGGTGTGAGCAGGGTGCAGGATGAATATAGATGTGTAATGGAACTGACTTGAATTGTCAGTAGCATTACTTGGCTTCTGTCTCTCTTTTCCTCTTCAATCGGTACAGTAGAAAATTCTTTTGAAGGGAGATAATTTTACAAAGTGCTGAGTTCAGTGTTCCAGAGCCTCTGGCATTCGGCAAGAGACCTGCAGGCTTTTAATCTATCTCCTGTGTTCTTATATTAAAGAATGCTTTCAAAGTTATTTGAACAAGTTACTTGTATGAGACCTGTTAACAAATAATAGGATATATGCATGTAACAGTTATTTTGCTTTCAAAGTTTGCCTTGGAACAGAAAATTTCCAATTGCAAAAAATTCTTTTTTTTTTTTTTCCTTTGAAAAAAAAATAGAATAAAAAAGAAAAGGAAGGCTCTTGTATGTAATTTTTCATTCTGGTCTGTCTTCTGCTGGCTTTAATCATGCAAACCTCCCACCCAGGTCAAGGGGAGTTCTGGCTCATTTACAGGCTGCAGGAAGTGGAAGGTTGATGCAAATTTAGTGACTGTCTCTGTAGGACTGAGGGATACAGTGGGGGCAAGAAGTGAATTTCAAACCCAGGAACCTCCTCAATCATTTCCGCTTGAAAAAGCTTTCATGCTTGTGTGTGAGAGAGAGAGAAGACCCAGCTATTTCAAAGGAGAATTCTTTAGGAGATCCTGTCTTGTGATGACAGTGTTTTGATGTTAAAGGGCTGAACTTGTAACTAACTGTGTTTGGGCTGGCGAGTGCTCCCATTTCCCATTGATTTGGACAATGCTAAACTGATTAAGCCCTGCAGACAGTTTGGATAGGCTGTAGTCGAGGTAAATGTGTATCAAAAATATGCATGTATGATGGTGTTTCTTACAATTTCACTTTTGCTAAGAGGGGATTTAATCCGCATTTTATACCTACTGAAAATAGACAAAATTGCAACTATGACAAATTGTAAAACAATTTGCTACTGAGTTTAAAAGATTCTAACAGTGGTACTTGGGGTTGTCATGCTCCTTTCTCAGTGTCTTCTGCTGCTGGTATGAATGCCCATCATGTGTACCTTGTTTTGGCTGAGGTGTGGGGATAGCGTGGTACCTATGTGTGCTTTAGAAACAATATACTCGCATTCCTCTGCTCTTAAATTGGAAGAAGCAAGTGGAAGAAATGCATGTCATACTTGGAGCAAGAATATGAAAAGGATGGAAATGATTCTTTATTGCAGTGGAAGCTGGACAAGTTTCTGAGGAAGCGTGGTTGCATGCAGAGCTTTACTCCCTGAGCACAAAATACAGCTGTGCCTGAACAGCAGAGTTGCCCATCTCTGAAGGACACCAAACTTAACCTGTGCTCTGTAGTCAGGGTTCACTGACTGGCCTGGCTGACAGCTTCGGCTAGGTTCAGCAGGTCGAGTCCCATCCTAGACAGAAACGGTCCAAGCAGCTTTGTGGACCTCTGAACATCATCAGCAACAGACAATGATAGTTGTACAATGATATCTACCTATCTGATGTGCTGTGGTAAAACGGAGGTAATACGTCTTTCACAGAAGGGTTAACCACCTCCTCTGACTGAATAGCTCCAGGCAGGCAGTAACTTGTTGCCATGTGAGGCAGCAGTTCACAGCTGTCATGGTCTGCAGTGTCCAAGACCACACTAGAACTTGCATTTCTAGGTGGAACCACAGGGCATGAGTGGGTCAGCGTATCTGGGAGGGAAAAGAGCAAAATGCGCTGGCAACAATGTAGGCTGTATGAATTTGCAAGGACTGGAAGATCCTTCCAGTGAAGTGAGAGACATGAGGATCTTGGTATGTAGTATGAGGTATGAATTAAGAAAATGTAAAAATTAGTTCGGAGGTGCAATGGTCATACATGATGGAGCGTAGAAAATATGAGATGGGAAAACCATGGAATAGGGCCTTATTTGTTAAAGGCATGTCCTACCAGCAGACCACTGCAATAAAAGATAGTATTGTTGGTTTTCATTTGTTGTTACTTCCCCTCAGGAGTAACTGAGAAAAGAATGCCTGCTTTTGTGGTGTCTCTTCTGCTTTGCTCTGTGGTCTCAAGAGTCAAGTGTCTGCTGAGCTGACATCTGTTGTAGACCAGGTAACTCCAGTCTGATACTTGAAACCCTAGTCTGTGCTCATTTGGTGCGGTTTTGGGGGTCAAGTGCCTGAGAACTTTTCAGGTAGTCCTAGCTTTGAGCTAAGGCTTTACTGATACTCAGTTCTTAGCAGAATCTCATTTGATCTGTGCAGGATAAATCTGCAGGACTACAGCCAGTCTTAAAGCACTCTCGAGTTTGACTTCTGTTCCATTTCCACAAGTTGGTAGAAACCTATCTAGAGATACAAGAGGAGGGTGCAGCAGTGATTGAGTGTTTGCTGTTCTGCCCTATTTTTCTGTTTGGAGAAGCTCACACTGCTTCCCTTACCTGCCTGTACTTAGCAGCATGCTCTGCTTTGGGCTTGTCTCAGCCCAGCGACAGAGCTTAGAGGAGTCCTGTGCAGGAGAGGTGGGCAGTCAGGGAACAGTTTGCTATCTGCTCAGCACACCGGAACACTGTTTCTGTGCTTGTGATACAATCATAAAGTGAAGAGTCCAAGAATAAAATAAAAAAAAAAAAAAAAAAAGTGAAAGGGATATTGCTAATAGCATTACCACTTCTTGGGAGTTCAGACTACGATCTTTAGCTGAGCAGGGTGTATGTGCTGTTGTTTAACTACTTTTGCTTGATCTGTTTCACCTGTGTGGTTGCATTTGCCCTAACATACACCTAGTGATAAAATGTGGCAATATAACTATTGGTTCTCCTCCCGGGGGGTGAAAGCCCACTGCTGTTTTTCTGGTTTCACACTGCCTCATTTTCTCTGCTACTGCCCTGTTTCGTGCAGAAGTAAAATTTTCCTGTGATTATTTTAAGCGTTCTGATTTCTGGCAAGGTGGGACTACTGCTCGCCCTGCTTTGGCTAAGATTTCAGATTTGGCTAAGATCA
>VXAV01000742.1:286896-313612 GCA_013399715.1 Alectura lathami | reverse complement strand
GTGGCCGTTGGCGGTGGCCGTTGGCGGTGGCCGTTGGGTGCCGCGGGCGCCTCGGCCCGGCATTGCCGGCAGGGTGCGGGCGGTTGCGCCATGTGGAGCTGTCTCCCGACAGCCTGGGGAGCGCAGCCGGAGGGGGAGGCTGCGCGTTGTCTTACCGGAAGGCACAAACGGCGTGGTCTCCCGGCACCGGAGAACAGTGGGCTAGGTAAGCTAGCACAAGGACTACCTGAAAATACAGGGTCCACAGGCCATGTTGATCTGCGCTCTTGCTTGTTTTATCAGTGAAGTTTCTTCTGATAATTTGCGAAGATGGGTAGCTGGTTACAGGGCTGTGTGTAGCAAGGTGTCCTGCTTTAAAATAGGCACCAGATCTATCCTCAGTCTTGCTATTTTTTTATTTAGAGTAGAATTGTTATTTGCTAGATAAACAGTCTGACGATATCTGTTACCACTGCTGAGATGCGATTGTGATAGTGCCAGTTGTTCTCATCAGGTAGCTTCTGTTCTTCCGCCAGGTGGAGGACGGGCCAACTGACAGGTGTGCCATGAGAAGTGAAAACAGAAGGTCTGTCGGTAGATGGTTCCATCTTGGAGCTAACCCTGCCTCAGACTATTCATCTTATTGCTCCACTGGTGTTTGGTTTGGGTCTCTCTGCAGGAGTTCCAGCTGCAGAGGTGCTGGTGCTTCTCTTTCCCTTTACCCCTACTCTCATGGTGCATGTAAGTACCTCTTTCTGTAGCACATGCATAGTGAGGGTCGTACGTTGTCAAGCAAGAGAGCTGTGGTCTCTTGAGTATCAGTGCCCAGTGGATTCCTGTAGTATTTAGAGGCCTGTGACTCTGTTATCCAGGATGTCAGGAATGGCCCTGTGATTACTGGTTAAGTGAATAATGCTTTCACTTCAGCTGGGGTACGCAGGTAAGTAAAGTTGTATGACAGAGCAACAGAGTGATGCTGTCACTTGAAGATATGAATGCTGAGAACTCTGTTTCAAGAAATAACACTAGAAGTCTTACTAGAAATAATTAAAGAAAACCTTCTGACCTGGAAAGCTGTGAGGTTACCTTGCAGCCATACTGTGAATACTCTCCAGGTGAAATTTGCCTATGCAGTGGCTAGACACCACTGAAATCTCATTTAAAATGAATATTAAATAATTAAATACGGCTTTAATAGTACCTTGGCTCCAGGCCAGTGCTCCAGGAAGGGGAGAACTTCTTCAACAAGACATAGATAATTTGTATCAGCAGGAATTATAGCTTGTGTTTTCTAGTAATAATAGTGTTCTTAGAACATTTGAATCCCATGGTAGAGCAAAAGCCTTGCCACAGAAGACAGGCTACTGTGTCCACACAGCATTAAGCGTGACACTTCAGTCACAGAAAGGTGAAAGGTCACAGAAAGCAGTCACTGCAGCACTGGAGCCCAGCTCTGCCTGATCTCAGCACTGGGGTCCTCCCACACGCAGCACATCAGCCGCAAGTTCCCACAGCACCACAATGCTCTTAACACGTGCTGCCGGTGGATAGGCTTGCATAATTTTTACTGGTAATGAAATGAAATTAAATGGAATGTAAAAACAGGAAAACTAATTAAGTGTGGTAAATATGATTGCAAAAGAATTCATGTATGAAAGTACTCAGAAGTGAATCCAGTTCATCCCTCATTTACAATAATTTACTTTGTATTTTGCTATGAGGATGGTAAGTTCATTTGCAGGCTACTTTGATGGTAAGCCGATTCTCATTTAGCAATGTGTCACCTTTAAATCAAAGCCATCTCTTGAAATTAGTGAGTTTTGTATTTGAAGTAAAGGATGCGATCAAATATTGTAACAGGAAACCCAATTTTACTGGTTTTCTGTTTAGCATCTGTGGGCATTTTCTGCATTGTAGTTTATGATAGTTAAAGGAAAGGATTTGGGTCTGCTAATCAAATCTCTTGTTTTCTGAAGGTAATTTGATACATTTCCTGTATTAGCCATGAAAAGGCTTCATGCCAAGAGCTGGATGGTAAGAGTTACCTTGCAGTCAACAGTCATGCTTTGGAAAGAAAGGAGTTCCAACAAAGATATTCATATGGGATGGGTCGAGTCCAGAAAGTTTATTTCACAGCACAATTTGGACTTAATGATTTCTGCCCTAGCAGCATCCAACTGTTTGGTTTCTTCATACCCAGCCTTAAATATCGACCATAGTAGCTCACTAATGCCAGAGATGGACTCTAGCTGTGGTAGCAATCAGCAGCTCTAGCATCAGAATGTGAAGGAACGCTGTTATTCATACTTCTTAGCCTCTCTAACATCCAGCATAGGGGCAATTTTTTTGTAGCTTTAAGGTCAGTGTCCCTAGGGAGGTCTCTATAATGGGATTTGAAAGAACTTGTAAGGTTTCTTGCTGATACTGTATCTGTGTTAAAGGTGGGTATAGAAAAATGCTATTAGAATGCTTCTTAGAAGTATTTAATGAAAAAGGATTAGAAAAATCCTTCTGCTACAGAGCAGGTGAGGTTTTCCAACATTCCTTACGCCTTCTTCAAATCAAATGCAGCTTTCTAGATAGACCCATGTAGAGTCTTAACTCAGAAAATGACATGTATCCAGACCAGCACTGAATTATCAACTGACTTCCTGCCTGCAGCCAAAAACTCATACTCTAGTATCCCTCCCAAATACTCCCAAACCCTTATTTTTTTCTTTCATTCATTCTCTGTGATTTAGATTACATCCTTCAGGCACAAAGACTTTCATCTACCTCCAAATCCATATGATTTTGTGGCAGTATGTAACACTTGCCAGTGGACTCACTGTCAAATAAAATTTGCTTCTGGTATTTCAAACGTTGTTGTGGAGAAAAGCAGAGAACTGAGAACTGAGTTTTGTGGTAGCTATTTAGCCATAGTACTCCAGCTGGTCAGGGAGTGCTCAGTCCTTTAACGGGCCCTTGTACTGTTTTACTTTTCATCCTAGCAACAGCATCAAACCTGGTATTGCTATTAATTTTATTTAGTTTTTCTAAATGAAACAGGCAGCCTGTGGTGCTCCATTAGACTCTCTCACCTCCTCCAGCACTTTGCTGCTGTTCGTTATCCTTCGTTTATATAACTTCTTCCAATTTTCCATCTAATGACTTGTTATGTCTGAGACAGTTTGAGCTGAAATACATCAGGGAGCTGCTGTAGCAAATGCCATAATAATATCTGCGAAGCACAAACTTGTACTCTTTTTATCCACTAATTTTGCAATTCTATTTAGAAGTGAAGCTTGTGCAACAAGATTTCTTCACAAGCGCACAGTTTTCAGTGGGCAGAGCTGCAGTCTTTGCTAAATTACTTGTAAATTTTGGATCTAGGTGTCTGTTGATTTTACAAGTGTCTGAATGCGGTGACTCTTAGCGCTGTACTTGCTTTATGCCTCTTTGGCACATCCTGCAGTGCTGGTAATTTGTTTAGTGAGTATTCCAGTGAGATTCAGAGCGGAGTGGTGTTATTCAGGGCTGGTGAAGTTTTTAGGAACAGACATTTACCTGAGGTCAGAATTTCATTCTCTGATGCATGAGTGTTTATTTCCTGTGTATTTTACAGTGTGTTTGTCCTGAAAAAGCTTTGTATTGGAGGCAGAACTCCCATTCTGTTGTGCCCATGGTCTTATCAGAAGTTCTAATTCACTGATTTTGTCAGTTATTCTGTAAGGTATTTTTTCATGACCATCTCACGGACGGTCAGATGTAAGCAAAACAAGCTTAACAATCAGACCCACAGAAAACAGAAGTCCCAGTCCCTGCTGTTATTCCATGATCCCCCCACTCAGTGAGCTTCAATATTTGAATGGTGTTTAAGCTCCTGTACTCCTTTTCATCTCGAAGTGCTTTACAAACATTAATTAATTAATTCATTTCACTGGTAAGCAATGTAATTTTTTTGTATTCCTAACCTCTTCTTCCCCCCTTCAATTCGCACATGCAGGCCGATCTCTAGATCCTTTATTAGAACTGGAGTGACAAAGCAGTCAAAATATTTGTGTCACAGGTTTACAGAGCTGTTCTGCCAAAAACACCGCTCAACTTTTTCTCTGTATTCAAGGCAAAAAGGTTACAAGACTGAGTGTAAGTTGCATTATCTTTGTGTCACCAGAGAAAAGTCTAATAAGCGCAGCCCTGGAGGGCAGGATCTCTCCCTTTAATGACAAAGAAGCAGAGATTTCAGCATGAGTTTTGGCAGTTTACAGCTGCCATTAAGAATTTGCTTATTTAAAATTTTTGAAAAATGTATCAGTCAAGAACACACATGGAGGTATCTCGTAAAGGCAAGTCTTTTTCTGTTTAGATTATTTTGGTTGATGAGGGTGTTTATACCTGAAGTATCCAAGTCTTTCCAAAACATTCTATCTTCATTGCAAATACTCCTATATTAAATACACATGTGCATCACCTCTTCAGTTCCCTGCACTGGGTATTACTAAAGCAGAACTTTGCTTTTGAAAGCAGTCACATTTTGGTTTCAATTCAGATAACAGCAAACAGCAGGATGAGCAGGAGCAAGAGAAGTAACCAAGATTACAGGCTCTAGGTGCTCGCCTGGTGTCTTTGGTCTCAGCGTAGTGCTTGTTAATGGGCTCTCATTAAATGTAAACATCGTACTGGTAAGAACAGCAGCAAACGGAAGGTAGCAGGATATTAAGAGCTGTACAGTGCTACACAATATATGTCTATATATTTTTATTATGCAACATATATTTGATCACACTGAGTAAATTATACCCTGGAAAGTAGAATTAAATTAAGCTTCATTTTATGTGGAAAGTCTTAATGCAGTGAAATATTAATTTGAGAACCAAATTCTGCGTTAATGCAAGCAACTTTAATTCTGTGCAAGATAATGACTTAGCGTGTCTTATGAAAGCTGCAATTTCATCACAGCCGAATTGATACCACTACACATCAGCATAGAATTCCATTTTCTGTTTTACTTTTTGTTTGTTTTGTTTTGAAGTTGGTATTTGGCATTGTCACATTAAACTTGCATAACAGTAACTTCTCCTTTCTTCAAAAAAGATTTTTTTTTTTTTTTTATAAAAGAGAACCTTCTATCATAGAAAAAAAAGATACTCCATACACAGTTACTCTGATAATTTACCTTATCAGAGCTGTTTCTGTTTCCTGCTCTCTCTGCTCTGTGTAAGATGACGTCACCAGCAGTATGTCTTACCTAGGGATGCCTGTGATGCAATTGCTTCCTTGCACTGTGGGTGGGAAATTGGTGCATTGTGGGCAGTGTAAATCAGCTGGGCAGTGCAGATTAGGGAAGAGGATGGGAGCACAGTTACTGTAAGATGTCCTAATGTTTGTATTTCAGAATATGTTGTTTCCATACTAAACCAGATCTTTTTGCCAACATTTGCTCTAAATAAAAAATTCTTCAACTAGCTCTGCCTAAAAACCCTTCTAAAATCCTATTTTCAAACTCAGTAATGCAGTGATGTTTTTGCATGACCCTTCCTATATATGAGGAAGCACTGGGGACTTAGAAATATGAGCTGCCAGCTGCTGTATTACGGCTATCACCTGTACTGTGTGAGGCTGGAGGTAACTCAGTGTCAAGATTGGAAAAAAAATAGGACAGCCTCCCCCCTCATCTGCCATGCAGTGTCCGTGTGCAAGGCATTTGTTTGACAGTAGAGTGATTTGATGTCATCTAAACGTTCAGGGCAGAAGTGACCACTGCTTAACCGGTCTTCTGTGCTCAGCATTCCTTTAGCATTCAGAGCAGGGCTGAGGCCAAGAGCCTGGTAGAAGAGAGGGGGGAATTTCAATTGTGCCTTCAGCAGTTTCCCACGTGTAGGTGTGAAAAGCCATGAGGGAGGTGATCCTTTTTTCCCTTTGTTCAAAGCTATCCAGCCAGTGAAAGATGTCAAAGAGGCTGTGCAGATTTCAGCGTCATCAGGACCCTTCAGAAGTGACTTGGGTAGAAAGAGCAGCTGAAGTAGGCAGTTTCTAAACCTGCTCTGTATTTCGGAGCTCCTTCTTGTAAATGCCTTCATGGTTGGGATGGGGGCCCCTGAGTCAGGAGGCATCCTTGCCCTTCACACAAGCAGCTTCAGCTCCACTCTCCCTCCAGCTGCCTCTCCTCCGCCAGCATTGGCTGCTGAGCTGACAGACGCTCCAGGTTACCTGGGCACATCACCGTTTGTTCCTCTTCCCTTGAGATACAAACAACCTGAGAGACCTGATCTCTATGGTAGTCTTCAGCGCTGTCACGGTCCGAGTGAGAAATCAAACCAGTGGGATCAGTCCAGTCGGGCAGTCCTGAATAAATTAGGAAAGAGATTAGCTAGCCGAAAAATTGAATGAGGCTAAAGGGGGGATTAAAGGAATAGACTGTCTAGAAGTGAATATTGTGTTTTTTGTTTTATTTTGGTCAGAGGTACCACTTCTGCATTGTATTGAAATGCAGTTTTCTTACTTGGGAGGTGAATATTTGAAGAAATTAATATCAATGGCTTGGGTTTTTTTCTTTTTCTTTTTTTTTTTTTTTTAAAAAACAGAAATTCATTAATTGAAGCTGAAAACTTAATGACTTGCTTTGTGTACATCTGGAAAACATAGTGCAGTCATAGAGAATTCTAACTGTAGATTTCAGCTTCCCACTTAAGCTGATCATCAAGGTCCAGTATCTTAATTTATTTGAACTAGAGCATGTTTTAGAAAATGCAAACAATTTTGAATTTAATTTTTTGAATGAGACAAAATCCATCATAAATCTTGGTTTCTGTTTTCCAAACAGTTACACTTTCTTCTGACAAATATGACATATTTCTGCTGTTAATGTTATAGGGTTTCAGTTCTCATTGTTGTATCTGTATGCTTTTGGTTATCTTCTCACAAGAAGCATTTTTTTTTTCTCAGCCTTTTTATTCATTCTTACAGCTCTCCACTGTCTTGTCTTCAGCATACCAACAAATCTTTCTTCACTTCTTAGTAGTGGAACTGGCGCCATATAGTTGCTGTAGTAATACCAGGTGTAGCAATAGTGTACTTCTGTGCAGTGTTCCTCCTCTAACAGCCTGGCATTGCACTCACTCTTTCGCCCTACTTTAATGGGTAAGTGCCGTTTGTACCCCAAGTTGTCTTCAATTTTGTTGCTTCTTAGAATGAAGTCTTTCTGTCTGTAACACTTGCACTCAGTCAGTGAAAGTGGTGGGTGAAATAACTGTCCTGAGCCCAAATTTTCTCTGCAATACTTCAGACATGCTGACTGTAACGGTGTTGGGAGCTTTGGTAGCTGTGGGTGCACTGCCTCTGCAGTCTCAGGCAGGCAAATCAGTCATGAACATGTCACCGTGCAGAGCTGTTCAGATGAGCCAAAAGCCCAAGACAGACACCATCTGACTGCAGACAGACCAGTATGTCTGTGCACTTTAACCATGCATATGTGTGTTTGCAGTGGTCACTTTGCTTGTTGCCAGGCAAGCCAAGAAACTGACTGTCCAGAAAAGCAGAAAGTTACTATGAAAATGAAAGAAAACGTGTCGAGTTTGACATTTCAGGTCAGGTTTAGGATTTCACATTGTAGTAAGAAGATGCAAATTATGCAAGACGTCATGCAGTGGACCATGCTCTCCTTTTAAAGCCAGCATACAGCATGCAGAAAAATGCTTGTCATGCTCACTGCTTTATGCTATCAACTCTTATTGTCACCACCACGGAAAATAATAGTGCTGCATCACACACATTAAGAAATAACTCCTTCTGACATGTTTTTTGCTATTTAATCCAGGAACAGGGCAATGACTAGTTAATAAATTCTTCCAACACCCCCACTTGACAAACAGGAATCATTTCCACTTTAGAAACAAAGACACTGATGTAAATAGGCAGGCTACAGCACGTCAGAGGACAGCACCCACTGAAAACCTGCAGCATTTCAGGGTTAGAAACCGGGAATTGTCTTTTACCCCTTCTCTTTATGTGCTCCGCAGTCAATTTGCAGAGGGGCAAAGGTACTTTACTGTGAGGCCCAAATCTAAGGAGTTATTTGCACCTAAGCATATGTATCAAATGAAGAAACTTAAGTGTGTTGCAGGACAGGTCTGAGTGGGCAGTAGTGGGAGCAGCCCTCGAGTTGCACAGAACTGAGCATAGCGTTGCACAGAGCTTTGATGGTATTTTGGTAGGCTTTCTTTTCCCAGCTTGATTGATTCCTGTGTGCGTAAACAGTGGGAGGACAGATAGACCTCAGGCATTTGGAGAGCTTAGTAAAGTAAATTCTTAGCATTTTTGTTGTTTAACATTAGGAGTATCTTTATGTGGGTGTTCGGAGCTCTTCATGACTTCTTAATTCCTCTCTGCAGTACATTTCGGTCAGCTTAGAGAACTTCCTGTCTTTCAGCACAATAAAAAAAAAGGTGGAAACTTTTTGGAAACTGTGATGGTATCTTCATCAAGTCCTGAAGTAACCAAGGGGCTCTATGGAGTTCCCCTCCGCTGTATGTCCAAGGCTTTTCACAGCTGTGAAAAGAAATACTGCTAGGGGCCACACAGGAGAATTTTCAGTTCTAGCACTCGGAGTGAAGAGCCTCCAAAACATTTTCAGAGGATGACAGCTAATAAGCCAAACTTTGCATCTAAATGTAGACATTTACCACACAGCTCCTGCTGACTACAGACTATGGAATTTGGCACTGCTGCCTTGGGGTCTCCAGGATTTCAGCAGATGTGGAGCATGGATTTAATGTTTAAAAGGGAACCCTGCTGTGGCTTCCACAGCTTGTTTCATCGCTCTAGAAATCAGGCAGTAATATAAAAACAATACAGGCAATTTTCTGTTATAAACAACATCCAATGTTTAGGGAATTGGGATTAAAATAAGAAGTCTTCAAGACCTTTGGCATTCCCCTGTCCTCCATCTGGAGATCATTTTCTTTTTCCAGACTCTTCCCATTTTTGTCTATTTTTGAATTTTCTGTATTTTCCTTGTAACTTGGAAATATCTTCAACTAGCCTTTTTTTTTTTTTTTTTTTTTTTTTTAAAAGCACACGTTTACCTTAACAGAGCTTGTATTGTTTGCCTCAGGAAATTCAGAGCTAATAAAAAGCTTAACCTCATGTAGATGACAATGCAGTGGTTGTGCATTGAGCACTCTAAAGTGCTCGCTGCATTGTGTAATATTCATATGCAATAAGACACAGAGCCCAGAAGAAGCTGATTTCTGTATTAAGATCCATGTTTGTTTGTACATTCTTGGGACCTGATTCTTATGCTAGGTGTTCTCAGTTTGCATGTGGTATGGGTAGAGGTCATTGTGCTTTTGCAAGCAATTCTAGAAACATGGAAGTGCAAAGATTTGCTAAACCTTTTACTAGCTTCTTTCAGAAGGAATTTTCAGGAAAAAAGAAATCCAAGTTCTTTTACTTCTGCCACTGGTTACTGGCATGATTACATCTCCAATAAAAACAGCAGAGCTAGAAAGAGGAAGAGACAGGAAGATAGGGGCATGGACCAATTTCTGTGTTGCACATGGCTGAGTTACATGAGGTTTTTACCTTAGTAATAGACAACAGAGTGAAAATAAGATTTAAAAGTGTAAAAATCATGTGTGGTATAGAGAATGTAAGTAGGAAACATTATTCACTATTTCTTATAATTTAAGAAATACAGGTGGCAAATATGAAAGAAAAGATACTTTATCCACAATGTAGTTACACTATTGGCTTAATTGCCGTAGGGTGGTGTTGATGCCAAAAGTTTACCTGGATTAGTCCCTGTCGTGGAAGTAAGCTCCATTAAAAGCCACTAAGCACGAATGTTGCTCTCTGTGGTTCAGGAAATTATTAGCCTGTGTATCTCTGAAAGCTGAAAGAGTTTGTCAGGGGAAAAGTGCTATATATTTCTTCCATTCTCTTACTCTTCCACCTACCATTCACCGCTGTTGAGGCAGGACACTGTGCTGTACGCTGAAGTCCAGCTGTCCTTATGGTCCTGGCCTAAAACTTCCTTTCCTCCAACTTCTGTTCTGTTTTCTGTAGTTTTACCACTCTCCAGTTTTTCCATCTGCAAAGCTGTGTTTTTTGTCATCTCTACTACCTCTGCTATCTTCTATCTTTTTTCAGTCTTCTTTTGGTGAGATTAATTTGTTTGCCATCTGCTAGGTCTCATAACTTGAGGCCTAGAAAATACCTGCAAAAGAGTTTAGCAGTTTGACACCTACTTACATTTTCTAGAGTTCCTAGTGATTTGGGAGTCTAAAAATGACATGCCTCAAAGAACACTGTTGGGATATTTACTTTCTGAAAAAATAGGATTGTGTAGGGGGTCTCAATCTGATTGCCAAAGGATTGGAATATGCAAGAATTTGTCATCGCTACTATTTTACTTGTTCAAGTGCTTGATAATTGTTTTTATTTTTATTTTTTGCCTTTAGCCTAGGGGTGATTTGTAAAAAGTGAGGTGTTGTGACTGCAATATTGGGCACAGTAGGAATCACGAAAAATGCCAGATGGAACAAAATTATTCTGATTTTTGATCCACAAAGAGCCTAACTGTCAGTCATGCTGAGCATCCAGCAGCTCCCATTGAAATCAATGGCCCCAGGCCAATCCTGCTAGAAGTGTTTAGTTTAGTTCACTGGGTTGACATTACTGCTGAACCTGCCTCGCACCACAGCTGAGCTTTAAGAGTACAGAAAGAGATGATAGCATCAGTGAAATAAGGAGATGCAAAGAAGCCCTGGGGAATGACAGAAGATTGATGACCTACTGTTCCTTCCTTTTGATAGAATCACAGAATAGCCCAAGTTGGAAGGGACCTCTAAAGGCCATCCAGTCCAACTGCCCTGCAGTGCACAGGGACACCTACAGCTGGGTCAGGTTGCTCAGAGCCCTGTCCTGCCTGACCGTGAAGTGGACGGAGCACCCACCACCTCTCTGGGCAACCTGTTCCAGTGCTTCACCACCCTTACTGTAAAAAAATTTTCCTTATATTCAGGCTAAATCTCCCCTCTCTCAGTTTGAAACCTAGTTCTGTTACAACAGGCCCTGCGTACCCTTGCTGCAGAGATATTTCTTGTAAATCTCTTCTGCATTTTTCCTTCAAGTGCTGAGTCTCTTTTCTCTGTAGCACTTCTCTACTGTCAGCTCTATTTTGATTTAGTAGGACCTGGCAGGAAACATAAATGACTTGGAAATATAGATTTGTGTCTCAGGTAGCAGTCTAAACTCATACTTGCTGGAATATTTGGCTGTTTTATAGAACATTCTTACGTCATATTATGGGGGGAAAATCCTTGTAATCATACTTGGTGATTATACACTGGAAGACATGGCTACAGGCGGCTAAGCAGCTTCTGAAAACAAACATGAGACTCACTCGTGAAGTTCATTCAAAAGATTGCTTTAGGGTGTTTTTCATTTAGCTGTTCAGTTTCATTCTGGAGCACATCAAAGCTCTAGATAAAAACACACCTGAAATTGAAATAGCAAGCTTCAGACCCAAAATGTAAGATTATTTGGATGCTTATACCCATGTCTGGATGTAGCCCACTCTTGAGAACAGTCAAGCTGTGATGCAGAGTTAAAGTCCTAACCTAATAGTTTTATTTGAATCTGTCTCTGTATTAAAATAGCAAAATAGTTACTGATATCTTTAGGGAAAAAAAGCATTTGTACTCTCTTGAAGGTGTTATATTGCTGTTTTATGAAGATAAACTTTGTGGGACAGAAGGATCCCTTTGAAAGGTTCCCGAGAAATATAAGATGCATAAGCTTCAAAGAATGGGCCTGGGTTAATAACAAAGAAGGAAATAAGGACCATAAAAAGGGATCTGAAAACATTGGTCACTGCTTCTTCTGGATATATATTTTTTTCTCTATTTCATGGACACCCCCCAAGTATTGACTGGTTCAGCCCCTTGTTTAACAGAAAGGTCACATGCTTGATTCATTTTAAGCACATCATGAACAGAATGCATTCTTTGAAAACTGATCTTTCAGCATAAGCTGAATTCTGCCATTTACATGGTAGTACCCTGAGCTAGGATGAAACCTCATCCCACAAAAATCTTACAAAAGATTGTGCCTTTCCATATTTACCTTGTGTACAAATGCGCTGTTTAAGCTTTTGGCTACAACTTTCAGTCTGGACCACAGTGCGATTATGTTTGTGATGCGTTAGTCTCCTATTTTGTGATGTGTGGAATGATGACTGCTAGGATAAAATGGCAGCAGAAGGCAAGCTGGAAGTGAGCAGCACTAGGAGCATTGCAGGCGTTTTCCCACGCGGAGTATATCTCTCTGTGGGAGCGGCCATTACTTTTAATGATAACTTTGGGTAGTCCTTAATGTCAAAGATAAGCAGTTGAGCTGCTTGGACCGCCCAGTGTCCCAGCCCCATGTATGCACAGTGTTTGGAGGTCCAAGAAGCTTAACTGCTGCTTTTCATGTATCCCCAAATGTCAGTTACGTACCTCCTGCCGTATGGCAACGGTGCATGGTAGCACACTGTATGAAGATGTACAAAGCACTGCATGCCCAGGTGCATGTTCTCTGTGTGCTAGAGATGAGGCAGTCATGGCAAGAGAAGGCTGGCCACCGAGGCCAGCAGATGGGCTTGTCCTTGGAGCAAATCAAACAGTGAGGCCAGGTGGCTGAGGATCCCCAGCTGGCCATCTGCAGCTAAGGATGGCCAGTTTGGAGGAGCCAAACTTGCAGGTTTATCCCTAAGTTTTTGGAGGATCATATGCAGCTCCACAAGAGACAAAAGGGAAGACAAATGGGGATCAGCACAATAACAGGCTAATATTTTGCCAGGCTGTTCCCTTCTCTTTTCAGTGTCACATAACAACATGAACAATTTCTACAGATGGTCAGGCCTCCTTCCAGCTGGCCTTTGAGGGTGGACTATGGGAGAATGGGATCTTTGGGCAAGTAGTTGCAACGTTCAAAGCCTATATTGGAATTTCCTAGATGTTCATTTGCAGTTTTTAACTACTAAACTTGGGCAGACTACTTTGAGTTTGCTTGTACAAATTTGCAGCTAGGTGGCCCATTTTGGCCTGGACTCTAAGCCGGTGGGTACCCCAGGACAACTGTCAGCCTTCCTTTACTTTCTCTGTGCCCAGAAAAGATAGTCCATGCAAATTATTGTCACAAGGTTGTTAGTGAGCTTTCCCTGAAAAGGTGTTTTTTCACCTAGCCTTAATAGGTACCTCTATTGCTGAAATGCATATTGGAGCAAATCTGTGTGAGAGAATGAGGTGTTGTTGCTTAAGGCTAGCTATATTACTGGTAACTAGCAGCAGCTAGGAGATAATGCACCTTCAGGACTAGTCTTTGTATTACACCAGTTTGTATCTTGCTTTTCTAAAGCAGACAAGGTATTCATGCTCCTGGGTAATTGTTCCTTTTGTGGAAGACATGATGCAGTCTTTTCAACAGGGGAGCTGTGTTTTGAACATTTGGAACAATGACTTTTTATTTTCCCCTGACTCTAAGCTAGCTAAAGTTTTCTGTATATGATAATTATCCGTACCTCAGCCACCAGGAGTGGCTGTTGAAATAGTCATAAATTCTGAAGAGAATAAACAAAGAAGGAAAAATAAGCTCTCTATATTGTATGCATATAGGAGTCCTGAACCTTGTGATCATTGTGGACTCTCCACAGAGTCAAGGAAATGCACTGTGTTTCCTTTCAAATGCTGTTGCCAGTGTAGCTGTGCTGGCTGCATAAACATACTGTATTTTGACCACGGCTCTGGGCTGATGCTTGCTCTGGCTTTGAGCACTGAGTCTAAAGCACCAAAGAGGCACTTGCCAATAAGCTGGTTGCTGCCCTGTGAATAAGGGTGGCTATTTAAATGTGTCTGCTGCATGGGGTTATTTATCTCTGCAAGTGGGCACTCTATTCAGTGTTGACAATTCCCACAGTTTTACAGTATGGCTCAGTGTTTAGTGTTGACCTAAGAGTCAGACCTGGAGGATTGTGTGAGATGCAGAGGTCTTACGGTTATAAACATTATAAGAGATGTTTCCCATTCTCTTGAATATACTGGGTTGGAAACACCAAAAGGTAAAAGCAAAATTCCTTGGAATTGTTCCTTTTAAAAACTCTATTGCATGATTTTTGGGTGCACGGCATAGGTTTTGGCTGCTTGACATTGACAATACTGCATTCATCTGCTTTCAGGGCAACCACGGTAAAGTCAGAGTCTGCCCTGGCAATGCCTGCAGCTCTGAGCTCCCTTGGGCACTGATGCATCACAGATTTAGCAGCACAACGTTGGCAGATGACTTGCACTAACCCGATCGCACATTGTCTGCAGTTTATGCTCAGCATAAATGATGCTGCTGGATGTGGTGGCTGCTGGGGCAGACCAGCCCTGCCACGAGAAGATGCCTCCTGCCTGTTGGCCTGGCTGATGGAGCACAACCGCACTTCCAGGGACTTTGTTAGCTCCTGCTCTCGTAGTGGTGTAATTTGTGCCAGGTGCCAGGCAGATGAGAGCTGAAGAAGGTGGCCAGTGGTTACGGTGTTTTGTGTAATAAGACAGAGAGCACTTAGAAACAGGTCTTTACGCCGCGCAGGAAGGGGAGGTAAAGAAGCTGTTAACTTGCCAGCAGATTCCCAGGTTTAAGCCCTGAAGGATCCGCTGGGATAATCTAATCTGATCTCCTGTATACTGTAAATTGCGGGATTCCCCTGGCTCAACTCCTGCTTCATGCTCACCCCGCCTGTCAGCGAAAAGGTGTTGGCTGAGAAGCGTCCCGTCGCGGGTTAGCGGTTTCCTGCAGCGAGGAGCGGCACGACGCCGCGCCGGGAGCGCGCTGCTGCGGCACCCGCGGGCCGCTGGGGGTCGCTGCGGGGCCGCAGAGAGGCCGGGCCCGGCTCGGGGGGCGGGGGGGTACCGGCCGGGCCGGATTTCCACCCGCCGGGGGGAACGGACGTGGAGCGCTGCGGGGAATTAGCGTGGTCCTTTCGCTGGGGCCCGATTCTGCGGTCAGTTATTCCAGGAGATTTAGAAAGTACTTCGTTGTTTGCCACCTTAGCAGCAGCTTTTGACGTGACCATCCCGACAGCGACATCGCTTTACACTGAAAGATGGGCTGCTTTTCACTGTATCACTGAGGTGCATTTGCACCATCCCTATGATACTGGAAAGCATGTGATAAGCTAATACCCCGACAATAGTGGGGAGCACAGGTTTCCCAGTTTGACTCCAAACTTGCCAGGTTTTTCTGGCTGTGAGTAGCAATTAAACAAATGTTTGTCTAAGGACTAGAAATTAGAGCAAACTTACTTAACACGAGGGTGGTCAGACACTGGGACAGGCTTCCTAGTGCGGTAGTTGGTACCCTGTGTCTGTCAGTGTTCAAGGGGCATTTGGATAATGCCCTCAATAACATGCTGTAACTTTTGGTTAGCTCTGAAGCCATCAGGTGGTTGGATTTGATGATCTTTGTAGGTTCTTTCCAACTGAACGATTTAATTCTATCTTCTGGATGCTGAAAATCAGGCAGCAGAGGGAGCTAGTCTCAAGGGAAAAGTCTTCTGTCATATGCTGTTTCCCTGGCAGTTGATGAACAATTCTTCGGATTGTTCTCAAAGCCACAGAGACAGAGCTACTGCAAATCCAGTTTTCACCAATGCACCTCGTATTGTTCCCCACTTCTGCTGTTTTCCAGGCCTGATTTGAGGGCCGAGGCTGTTTTTCTGGGATTTCATCCCAACAGTGTGTGAAACGGTAGTTTTGAGAGATGAGCCAGTCAGCCAGAGGTATTGGCTGAGCACTACAAATGTGTGCTTCAGCACCACAGTACAGGTCCAGAGGGTCTGATGCAGCCTGGATGGATTGGACAGTTGCTGCACAGATGGTCAGTGCTCTCAGAATAAATATGATGCAGTCAGAACTAATCAAACGTAGCGCACATGTGCTCGTATTTCTGCATGGAAATACAGTATTTCAGGGAGCCATTAAGGACCACAGTGACAAGTTACTTTGAGGGTCCTGGAGCCAGCACAGCTCAGCCCTCTGGGAATCTCCAGGCAGCTTTAGTGCAGCGGAGATGTGCAGTTGTAAAGTAGTTACACTCCCAGTGGTCTCAGCACTCATGGTTGTTGTTTTATCTCTTGCTCCTGCAGCATGATAGTAGCAGCTCATGTTATGCCCCTTGACTTAGAATATAGCTACTCCACAGCCCCATTTCGAAGCAACATGTTTTGTTCACTAGTTCTTAAAAAGCAAAAGGGGCATAACGCAAAGAAAAAGGCTCTCAGTTGGGCAGCTCGCAAGCTGCTCGCTTGTGGGAGACAGCAGCAGCTGCCAACTCCATGTCTTAGTCTGGTTCTGCGTCTCACAGTCTGGTCAAGCAGAAACCTGGAGAGGACAGAATGTGTGTATCAGCTCCCATCCCCTTGCAGGAGGTGGCACTTAATTATCATCTGACTTTGATTGCGTGGCCCCTTGTGTGTCTGTATACAAATTGTTTTAAATCTATGTAGATTTGGTCCCAATGAAAAAGTAAGCATTTTTAGAAATAGTTTGTTTCAGGCTGTGGTATTGTGAAAGTGTATAGCAACCCAAATGAGAAGGGCACAAGGAGCTGACAAGGGAGTTCATCTCAGCCATGTTGTCAAATGAAGTATGTTTCTCAGCGTGCCCCGGGCTTTGGCTGGTGGGTAGAGTTTCAGTAGCAGAAAGTCTGCGCAGCACAGCTAGAAGCACGTGCAGCACCACGAATTCCGTGCCTGGAGGTGGGGGTGAGTGCTGCTGGCACTCATGCTGCTCCCTGCCAAAGGGGAAGCGATGTACTGGATCTGCACCGCACACTGTATCGAAACAAAGCCTTTCAGCATCTGTGGCAGGAAAGTCACCAGTTGCCATATGTCACTCTGCTGTGCATATGTTAAGTGGGCCCAACCAATCACATTTGCACATTCTCCGTGTGACTTGTTGTCCCACACAATGAGTGCCCTGTTGTCACCAGCGCTAATGCTATGCAATCTGCTTTGCTGCAGCAGGCAGCTTGCCTCTTCGTATCACAGCACATTTTGCCACATAAGCGTGGCCCTGGTATCGCCGGATGCTTTGCAATCTGTTGCTCTGCCGAGCGCAAGCCCTGCTGTTATGGTTGCTGCAGCCTGTCGGGCCACAAAGGAGCAGGCAGGCTGTGAGCAGGGACACGCTCTGCTCAGCTGCCACCTCCGAGCGCATGGCCCCTGTGCTGTGCCCTGGGCTGCTCGGCTGGGAGCAACTGATTGGTGCTGGTAACAAGCTTCATTCCTCTGTTGTCTGTAATCCTTCCCATTCCTTAATGATTTTTATTTGTATTTGTTTCACACATCACAACTGCAAGTCAGGGTGACTTGCACAAACGGAAGGAATGGGTTTCTTTTTCATGTTACTTGAAGAACTTCTTACACAAACAGCTGCTATCGGAAAGGTCGTGACCCAGTACTTTTCTAAGAAACAGAGGTCATTACATAGAGTTTCCTCAGAAACTTTTCATGTACCAACATCTAATTGAAGTCTAGGAGACATGTAAGGCTCGAGTGCTTTGAACTTCACTGAAGCAACCCTTAGTGGCGCAGCCTTGCTGAGAACTGCAGGCCAGGCCTCTGCTTAGAGGAGCCCCAGGAAAATAAATACATGCTTCTGAAGCATTGCAGTGCCATAAAGGTCACCTCCAGGATACATGTAATGGTGCTAGAGGACACACGTTGACCAGTGAAGATGTGTCAGAGCATTGAAAAGCTCCTGCATGCAGTGCCTACTGAGTCAGACATCCCACTAAATTCAGAAACATCGATTTGGAGATTGTACACCATAGAATAAGGTGCCTGTACGTAGAAACTAAATTAGGGCCGAGAGGGCAGTTTTAATTCAGGCATGCCCTAAGAGAAGGTGCTTGATTCTTAGCCTGTAACTCCTTATTGTAGCTTTTCTCCATGCAGAACAATTGGCCCTCTTGCCTGTAGTGTCTTTTGACTTACAGCTTGTGTAAAATTGGAAAACAGCCCTGATTTAGCAATGGAATCTTACAACGCTCACACATCTGTTTCTGCTGAGGGCTTTGAAGCCCAGTAAAAATGGCTAAGATAGAAAAAAAGAAACAGAAAAATAAAAAACCTGCCTCTAGAAATATGACTAATGCCCAGACCTGTCTGTACCTGTTACAATATGCTAGAATGACAATGTTAACAGCTTGGCCAAACATCAGAAAATCGCTACTTCATCTGATGCTATTAGCTGAGTTGTTCAGTAAAGGCAGAGATGGAAAAACAATGCTGCCTCCTTGGGCCTCAGGGTGGAGCGGCAGAGGTATCTCACAGCCCTGACTAAGAGGCGCTGGTAGGTCTGGCCCCTTACGCAAGCAGCTGTGTGCTGCCGCCACGCTGCCTTCATGGTTGATCTGGAGGGTGTGTAACACGAGGGGCCCTTACCAGCGATGCTTCAGAAAGAGGCAGAAGCGCTGTTTTATATCTTGCTACGTTCAGGCTGCACGTGAACTATCCAGAGTGAGCTACCAGCCACTCATGAATGGCACTCATGAATACCAGCACTCATGAATCAGGCAGCATGCCTGATCATCGCTTTTAAATGCCCCACTTCACCCAGGGTGGGCTTTTCAATCTGAGAGAAAGATAAATCCTACTGTCAGCTCCTGTGGTATAACTTGGACAGTTACGTTTCGACAGCACCAACACCACCAGCAGAATCTGTCTCTTTGGTGTTTATCTTTGCTTGTGTAAAGACACTGTGGCAGGAGAAGGGAATCGGTCTTTGGATTTGTGCCTCACAGTTCTCCTGAGATGCTGTGCGCTGCCTGCAGGTTACGGGCCCCGTCATGTCTGCCTTTCGGTGAGGTATGGCTCTCCTGCATGGCTGAGAGCGGGGCAGGTCTGCTGCGCTGTGCTTGTGCTCAGTCCTGTCTGTCCAAGTGTCAGCCCCTGAGCAAAAAGTGACGCAGAGGAGGGAATCTGTGATACAGCCGGAGGTTTTATTCTGCTGCTTCGCGTTTCCTGGAAATGTCTCTAGGAATAAAGGACAGTGCTTTAAACAGCACTTGCCGTAGGCATGTGCTTCGTTATATTCTTCATGCAAGTATATATTGAAATTCAGTTCAAAGAGAAAAGGAAAGCCATTTGCAGTAGCCAGAGATCAGATTATTTGGTAAGCACAAAACCCTTTTGAGTAATAACTTTTCTGTGGAGAGTCAGAAGGTTTCTGTGTGCTTAGCAGTCCCGGTTTCCCTGGAAGTGAGTAGTTCAATTGAGGTGCCTCACAAAGCTTTTAAACCATCTCGTGCCAATGCACTGCAGCACAGCTGTATTCCTGTCCTGTATTTCTGCAGTCTTGATCTTCTTCAGAGGGATACGTAAGTGTAGTCTGACTGACTAAAATTGAAGTCTCCTTCAGTCACCAGCCTTCAACAGTAGCTGGGAGCAAGGCCTGAAAGTAAATCGGCGCCTTACATTTGCGCAGCAGAGACACATTGAGGTCTCCAGGAGTGACAGGACCTCTGTTGTTTAGGTGGTGTGTGACACAGGGCATCGCATAGGCCAGGCGATAGAGAGTTTGGATCCAAGCCAAGAGAATACGTGGCTCGTTGTACTGCCAGTGATGTGACGGAATACAGACAAATAAGCACCTGACCTGGAGTAGAGCTAACAATTAGATGTTTTTTAAAAGTGTGAACTTCGCTGTCTCAGCAGAACCCATGAAGCCAATATGTTATGGTAACTGGCACAGTTTTCTTGTGTTAGGCAGGGATTTGGGCAACTGAAAGTGACAGGTAGGATGGTGCTGGTACAGGGGAGAACTTGGAAGAGATGGAAAAACTGACGTATTACATTTGCTTATATGTTAGTAGTTCTCTAAAAATACATATAGACTAAGGTGATAGATAGGAGCTATTCCCTAGTGTCAGACTGTGCTTTTAAACCAGACCACAGAGAGAAATGGGAGGAGCATGAACACAGGTGTGTAGCAGTAGTAGTTTTTCAGGTGGATCAAATCTTACCAACTTTGGTGCCCAATTTATGCTGATGGATAAATTTCTATACATTATGTATTCAGATAGTGCAGTAGAGATGGCAAAAAAGGATGAAACTGACTAGCTCACCAAATCATGCTCACCTTGCCCTGAAGGTCCCACTCAGTCTTGTGTTAACTGACAGGAAACAGTTAGTTTCCTGTCTAACTAACTAACAGTTAGACAGGAAAGCTTCAGCCCGTCTCCTAGGGAAACTCAGAAGCAGTTGCTGCTCATAGTTATTCATGAAGAATGCCGTAGCTGTTCTTTCTGAACACAGGTCCAGAGAACAGAAGGCAGACAGTCTTAAGATCTGTCGCAGATCAAAGGAAGGTCAGTGGCTGGCCGGAATATGGGAGGCGGCAAGAAAGGTGAGAAGTTAGTGTTAAAAAAAGAACAGCAATGCAATCTGCCTGCAAGACACCAGCATCTTGAAATTGGTAGTTGTTTTCTCTCGTGCTAATTAGTGGAGGCTACAGTGGAAGTGCATATTCTGTCAGCTTAGATTCAGTTAGTCAGGGAGGTAGACTGTGCCTTTTAGGTATTCTTTTAGGATAAACGCTTCCTACTAGGCACAATATTTTACCTAGTGACCCATCCTTCACTCGAGATTGTGGAAAATTTCCTGTTTCCCAGCTGGGATCACAAGTGCACCTAGAAAGATGAAGAACAGAGGCCTATTGCTTTTGAGGATATCCTACCACAGCGTGCACACATAAACAGAGCACACTGGACAGATGCATCATGGTTTGTACTGCCTATATGTCCTTTATATCTCTATGTTTCTTATTTATCTTTATATATATTTATTAATTCAAAGACCATTTAAAGTGATTCCCTTTATTTAAACATCCTCTAGATTCTATCTGCTGTTTGTGCCTCCAGGAAAATCAATCTGTGTAGGATACTGAGCACAACTGTAATAAGGGAGAAAGAAATAAAATAGACAATGAAACATGATGTGCTGTCTCCAGAAGGGAAAGTAGAAGCCTGAAGCCAAAGTCCAAAGGTTACGTACTGTGGTAATGGTCTTATCTAACCGGATTATACCTAGTACTCGCAGGTAAACAGATTGAGACATGCTGCAGTCATGAAATGACTGCTGGAAAGCCTGGTGAGACTCACGGTCACCCCATGTGCTACATTAGGCTGTGCTGCAGCAACAGGCATGAGAACCCTTCAAGATCTAGCTGTTCAGCAGAGGGTCTGAGGGGGAAATGTGGAACATACATGAGCCTCCTGGGCTTCTGCATGAGGGTTTTTGTCAGATGTGCAGATCACAAAGCTATACTTCATATAAGCACAAAGGTCAACGTTATCGTATGGAGGTTTAAATCCAGTTATTGCAGAGATTTTATCAATCTTCAAATAAAAGGGAGCAAGGAGAAATAGAACATGTTGCCCAGAGAGGTGGTGGATGCCCTGTCACTGGAGACCTCCAAGGTCAGGCTGGACAGGGCTCTGAGCAACCTGACCCAGGTATAGGTGTCCCTGTGCGCTGCAGGGGAGCTGGACTGGATGGCCTTTAAGGGTCCCTTCCAGCTCAGATGATTCTATGATAAATGTTTCTTTTTGAGACGTTTTGGGTTTATTTTGGTCAGACATTTGATTTTTTTGTTTTGTTTTGTTTTGTTCACTTGCTGACAGAGAAGTTTCTGCTGTTTTGCCTCCGACTGTGGCCTCTCTGTATGCCTGTTTGCATTTCCTATACGATGTGGGGCTGTGCTGTGGGGCTGTATGCGCTCTCAGCGCTGAGGCTGTTCCTTAGGCTTCAGTAGAGCTGAGCAACACATACTCTGAGCCCAGAGTCAGCTACTTTGCTAACAGCTGAACAGAGTCTTTTTGTTTAACCTTTGGACAGAAAGCTTAAATATTATAGATTTGCTCTTGCTCTGGTTGTTAGAGAAACTAACAGCACCCTCTCCTCCTCCATCCCCCCGCCTCATTACAAAGGGTGATTACATGCCTGTCATTTAGGGACCACGACGGTAACTATCTATACTGTGCAGATTTCTAAATTATATTGTAGAAGTGCCAGTGTCTATAGATCTCCTTTGTAATTGTGACCATCTCTTATGCATAACTACTCGTCTGTCCTGTCAACAGGCAGCCAAAAACGAGCTCCAGATGACGTGTTGTTTTTTTCAGCCACGAGCTGTTAGTTTCACCACTTCCCTGTTCCTCCTGTTTTGCAGACACAAGCACACCACACTGCCTCCTATCACTGCAGGCTCTTCTAGTAAGGAAAAGCTGGTTGCCGGAGCTGACAGACCACTTCATAGGTCCCTATTGTGCAGCTCTGTCCCTGTGGCTTTTACCTCCTGGCTCTCCTGACCTCTCATCTTCCTCCTTCACAGTGAACCTGTTGGCCTCCCCGATCTTGAACTCTCCACTCCCTCCAGGCCGGTCTTATCTGTAAATCCATCTTCTGCTGCATCTACAGCTTTCCCACACATCTTGCAGGCACACACAAGAATAGCCCAATTTTGCAGTAACTTCTGTCATTGGCTGTGGTCGCTCTCAGCTTTCCAGCTACCTGAACACACAGAGCTCTGCACCTGGTTTTTTATCAGAATTTCAGGAACTATCTGATGTTCCCATCCCCTTCCACCACTCAAGTGTCTCCCCACCAGGCCATGTTAATGAGCACCCTGTACACATCCCTAATGCTTTTTTTCCATTCGTCTTCAAGCACCTTCAAGCTGACTTTCTGTGCTGTGCCTGTACTACCCCTTGGTGCTGCGGTTTGCAGGTGAAGAGAGTTCTCTTCCCACCTGTCTGTGGCTCTTGGGCCTTTAGACTTGCTCTCTTGGAGTGGCCATTACCTTTGGACTGCTTCAAGCACTGTTGTTGCTCTTAACGGGAAGAGATTTGGTTTGCATGGAAAAAATGATGGCCTGATACCACAGTTGTGTACACACGCTCTGCACGCCCTGCCTCACCCATTGTGAAGAGGAATTGTGAGCCGAGTGCTCCTGTTCTCACATTCTCATGATCTCTAATGGCCTTTCAGAGAATGTGGCAGTCAGAGAAAAAATCTGCAAAAATGAAGGCTCTTGGGTCTGAAGCCCCACTGTCTGTCTGTTAGTTCACTGCCTACGTGCCATTCTGTCCTTTCGCTGACCGGGAGCTGCTAGTGGGCAGGAGAGCTGACCTGTCATTCTGTGCCTGCCTCCCACAGCTCACTTCCCAAAGGCTGCGAGTGTGCTTGTGACTGCACCCAGTTACCTGCTCCTCTGCACTTACCCAGAGCCTGTAGCTGGAGGGGGAGGGAGTCTTGGGGCACCTCCCAAACATTGCTCACCACCACCTCCCTGAAGGAGGAGATCATTGGTGGAGATAGGGGAACACCAGCCCTGCTGCAACTGGTGCTGTGGCTGCTGAGTTCCTGCTGGAAACTGTGGAGGTGAACTGCACCGCCGAGTTTCCACCCATTGTGGTGTTCTGAAGATAAAGCTTAGATTAAAGCCTATTAAAAATACAATATAGTCAAAGTAAAACCGCTCTGGATATTTTACAATTAAGTCATCAAATTCTCTGTGCCGAGGAATGGTGATATGTGTGCAATGTGGTTGATTCTCGTACTTCATTGCCTGAGTTTGTCATATGTGGGTTCAGTTTAAAACTAATGGAAAGGCCAAACATGATGGAGATGCAGGTATCTCTGCCTCCAGTTGATGTAGAGCTGCATCAAAAAGGAAGTGCTTTCATAGTGTACTGAAGGGAACGGTTACAAGTCGGAATGCTCGTTACACATTTTGCCGTATGTAATGTTTGCTATGAAGTTCAACATCACAGTTGCAAGAAAAGACAAGTACCTTGGAAAAAATAAGTTCACTGAGAATGCTGTGGAGAACATATGATCTTAGCAGAAAGGAAATTTTTAAAGTCTGTGAAGAAAAAACATTCTTTAAGCCAATTACAAAAAAAAAAAAAAAAAAAAGAAAGAGGGATCTTTAAATACACCTCATAAACTTACAGGTTTGGGGCAGGAAACCAGTTTGTAGTTTGTTAGCCTACTGACAAAGTCAGCTGCACATACAGCTCAGCACTCTGCTCAAACAGCAAGTCTCTGAAATCCTCTGCATATTCTGTCCTTGCTGGAGGTCTCAAAAGAAAAGCATTAAGGTGCATTGCAAGGTAAGCAGGAGTAGTGAACTAATCTCCTTAAACCGTGTGACAGGAATGAAAAAGAACATATTTGTCACAGCTCTGGCACCATTTCCCCAGCCACCATCATTACTGGCACCTTGACCGTACCAGCATTAGAGAAGGAGAAAGCTGTAATTCCTGGGGCTCCAAAATGGCTCCCTGTGTTACCTGTAATAGCTGGAAAGGACATTTGGAAGCAGGCTTCTGAAAACTCTCTTCCTTTGGCTTTCTGCTCCAATTTAACATCCAGGTTGTCTTTTTATGTTCTAACCTCTAGGACACCGTGAGGAGCATGGAAAGCAACACTTCTGAAATCTATCATCTTAAACCTGTAGCGGATTCTGTGCATCTGTGTGGGTGCGTGCCCTCTACCCCAAGAGTGGAAGGCAGGTGGTCTGAAAAAACCACCACTGCTGGATGAATTGAGACCAGTCACTTGCGCCCAAGTGCCTGCTGAGCTGATTGTTTCAGGTAATGTTCTGGATATTGCTTTCTCACTGTTTTCCAACTGAAACCAAGCTCTTCATCTAACTGGAAGGCCTTAGGGTGCCTTGCTGAGATTTTGGGGCTTTTTTTTCTTGTGTCCCCAGGAGGCCTCTGACAGCCCTTCTCTTTTAAACAGAATCCTTAAGAACACATGTCCCAGTAACAGGAAGGACAAATAAGCAATATAGGAGCAAAAAAAGGCAATTCTTTTTACTGACGTAGAGGTGAATGTTTATTTGTTGTAGCCTTTTTCTTAGTTTTAGATTTCCTCTCTTCTTCTAAAGGACGTTTCGGTTTTTGTTTGTCTTGAAACTATCTGTCTTTAATGCTTTTCGTCCTGTCTTTCTATTTTCTCCATTGCTCACATTTCCATTTTCTTTGGGAAATAATATTCTATTCTTCATTTTTTTCACTTGCACTCTGGGTTTCTACAGTCTTCAGTCTTCTCCTAGTACATTCTCTACCTGCTCCCTCTTGCCCTTCCCACCTTCACCAAGTCTCCAGCACAGCTCCAGCTCTCAGCAATCGTGTAACAATTAACAACCATTAACGAATTGAGTGTGACACCTCTCTGCAAAGTAGGTAACCATTTACAACAGCTAGGGCTGTTTGGTGTGACATTGTTCAGCTGCTTCTGCTCAGAAGGCCCCAGACAACAATAGTAAGGCGGTAAAATAGCAAGACTGGGATGAACAGCTAGAGCAGTGTGGAGGAACTATAAATAGGCATCTGCTAACACACTGCTGAGCTCTGAACTGTCCTTTTACTCCTGGATCCAGAGATACAGACTCTCTGGATACTCTGTATCCAGAGATACAGAACACATTAAATGTGTTCTGTATCTCTGTTGCCAAACTTTTTTTTTTTTTTTTAATCATCCACAGAAGAAAAGTCTGTGGCCCACTTGGATGTCATCATGCAACACTTCATTAAATAGCACACAGTACCTGGGCTGCCGTCTCTGTCCCGTGACCATGATGCTGTAATCGTGTAAACTAGACTGTGCTTAAGTCGGGAGAGGCTGTTGGTTAGTGCACGAATGGTGTGACTTTACATTGGGACTGCCAACCTGAAATGCTGAATGGCTTTCTTCCCAAAGGTGGAAGAGTTATGGTTTTTAACCTAAATTAATTAAGATGTGGAAGCTTAATTAAGAAGCAGGTTGCTTCTGAAACAACTAACCCACTTCAAAGTGCTGAAACCGTATACTTAATGGGGAACAAAGAAGTGAAAAGAGGGTCAAAACAGACAATGTCTGTGTGTTGTTCTCGACCCATTCATCTTGCACACAGGGTGTGCTCTGGTGGCATTTTAAAAATGGCAGTGGAACATCTGCCATCCAAAAGGAGAATTGGGGTGTGTGGGAGGGGACATGTGGTTTATTCAAAAGCCACTGTTCTCCTTTTGAAAAAGAAGATGAGCCAGATGTACGTTTTTTTCACCCCCTCTGCCAAGCTCTGGTCATGTTCCCATTGACTGCAGTTGATGCAGGATAATCCCCCTTGCTCTCTTCTTTCTTTCTTTCACCACAACCCCAGTTAACTACCCTGCTCCTCAGGCAGTTCTAGTTGTCATGTGAGTGATGTATTGGATGCTGTCTATTATGTAAGATTTTGAATAGATCACTCCTGCTTCTGGCATAATGGGGGTTGGGTAGCTTTTCCCATTGTAACAGTATGGGTTAAATGATGTTTTCAGAAAAAAAAAAAAAAAACATTGCTGTTTCTTTATGTTTCTTTAGGAAGACATACAAGCAAGCCAGAGGTCCTGTTGATGTAATGCTAGAACGCATATGGACTCATCGTGGAGCACAGCTTCCAGATGTGCCAGCCCTACAGGTTTTTGTGAATCATGCTAGATGTCCATCTGCGCCCTGAGGGAACCACACAGATATTTCTGCAAGTCTGTCCTTGTGCTCCTTTGGTAAGTAAGTGCTTTTGAAAGTTGCACCCAACATTAAAAAGAGATTGATGTAGGAGATTAAGATAAATGCACAAAACACTTTCATTTTCTTTATTTTCAATCGATACTGTATGAATACAAAGTTTCTAGAAAG